>BGKB01000032.1:0-85414 GCA_003116975.1 Aurantiochytrium sp. KH105
GCAGCCTTGAGCCAACGCAGAGCGATAGAGTTCCTTTGCGCGCTCGATGTCTGTGGAATGATGCGACAAGCATTTTCCAGACTCGCACATGAGGCCAAGCGCGTTGAGTGCGTCGGCGTGGCCGAGCTTGGCTGCGAGGCGATATCTTTCCATCGCCAAAGCATACTCGTGGCGACGGTAATGAATGTCAGCAATCCGGCTCGCTGCCTGTGCGACAAGTGCTTGGTATTGACGAAAGTCTTGACGAGCAATCATTCCATCTGGCGATGAGCGACGTAAAGGCCACTTCGGTGCGGTCTGCGCGATGCCGGTTTGCAGGTGAATCATGGCGCTAATTTCTTCTTTGGTTCCTTGGGAGTCGAGCAGAAAGCCAAGATAGAGATGGGCCTCGGGTGATCCCTGGGCAGCGGCTGTTTCGAGCAAAGAGCGAGCGCGCTGTAAGTCTTTACGTTTTTGCTGGGTACCTTGTGTCATGTTCATAGCGCGCAAGGAGAGCAGATAACCAAGGTTAGTCACTGCAGGAGAATATGAAGCTGCGACGGCAGACTCGTACGCTTGTAGGGCCTCTTGACGGCGCCCGCAGCTCTCGAGAAAGAGACCTAGATTGTTCTGGGCGATTGCCAGGCCTTTGGCAGCGCTCATTTCAAGAAGCCTTTCTGCCTCTACAGACTGGGGGTCAGATTCCATGAGCAAGACTGCAAGGTTGTTCTGTGCCCGCGCGTTCTCCTTTGTAGCTGCCGAGGCGAAAAGAGCTCTCGCTTTGCGCCGATCCTTGGCAACAAAGGCCCCACTCTCATATAGCTCCCCAAGACAACAGGCACCCTGGGCGCTGCCGGCGCGAACAGAATCCTGCAGCAAGGCAAGGGCTTCTTCTTGCGTCCCCGGACGCTGCCGGTCTGGCGCGGCAAGGCAACGTCGGAGCGAGAAGAGTGCCAAAGCAGCTTTCCCGTCCGCGTCAGCCGTATCCGCCGCGCTTGTAAAAAAGTGCTCCGCAAGCTCAAGATCTGGTTGTTTTTCTCCAAAGCCCGTTTCGTAGATTTGGCCCAGAACGATCATGGCTGGCACATGTTCCTCCTGCGCAGCCTGGGCGAGTAGAACCACGGCTTTGTGTAAATCCCCACCTTCTTGGCCACATTTGCACTTCAAAAGCTCCAGTTTGCCCTTTTCAAAGAGAGCGCTTCCTCTATTTGTGCTTTGAGACTTTGGCGATGTACGCTGCTCTCGAAGGAGCAGCTTTGTGGGCGAATGGCGGCGTTTCAGGTACTCTGGTTGTGAGCTGCGAAGAGAACGAGGCTTTGGTGGTAGCGAAGGGCTCGCAGCGCGCGTAGGAGCGTGCTTGATGGACGATTCCTTGTGTCTATCGGATGAAGTACGCGCCAGTCGAGACGTTTCAGCTCGTGGCGACGCACTGCGAGCTGAGGCGTGCGATTCCGAGGAGCCCGCAGAATAAATCTGCTGCTGCTGCTGCTGCTGCTGCTGCTGCTGCTGCTGCTGCTGCTGCTGCTGCTGCTGCTGCTGCACCAGTTCCCTCGCAGACAATCGACGTACTTGCTGCCACATATTCCGCACAGATTCTTGACTTCCGAGTGAGTTTCGACGCTGCACTTCGATGGAGTCAACAATAACGAGACGAGAGAGCGACATGAATAGCTCGCTCACGTTGTTTGTGAGCTGCTGAAGAAGAAGCATCATGCGTTTGCCGTAAGCAGCATCCAAAAAGTAGCGGCGCTTCGAAATCGACATGTGCTTGCGTAAGAGGAGCGTAAGAGTGTCTTGCAATGCGAGGAGAAGCTGTTTGATTTCTGCTACGTCAGCGTAGTTGCGCAGGGTTGCCTCCTGGGCTCGAATCTTTGCACGGAGCTGGTGCAGCACGCTTTCAATTTCGAGGAGACCACTGATGTGCTTCTTTTTAGCAAAAGGAAGCGATCGAAGTGCTTCTAGACACCGCTGTACGAGATGCTCAATGGCTTCAGCCGAGCAGGTTGTGGCATCCATTTCTTGTTCAGGGTGAATGTCCCATATCTCACTCTCCGCGCCAGGCACTGCCCTTGGGGCGGATGAGGTGCTGAATCTACGTCTGGCTGCGTGAACGAGTCCATTCCATTCTGCAAGGAGGCGGTGCGTACGTTCTTGGCGTTCTGTCTCCCAGTCGTTCTCTGGCAGGCCAGGATGGTGGTCCATGCTGCGCGACCGTGTAATGTTGCGCATGCTCTGGGATGTGGATGCGGCTTGTTGTTGCGATGCACTAAGGCCATTGCGTCCGTTTCTGCGGCTATTGCGGAAGCTCGACCCGAGCGAAGCAAAGCTATAACTAAACGCGCGAGTCCCGAGGCTAGGCGGCTTCCTTTTGGCGTCAAGTTCGAGCTGGTTCAAGTCCGCGCTCGTTAGCTCTTCTCTGGACCGCCCACTTCTACCAGTAGAACTTGTCTCGCTAGTGCTTCTACTCGCGCTCCTGCTCCTGCTGCGCTCGCTTGCACCACGGCTCGGATGGTTTCTTTCAGGTGGTAGTGTCCCCAAGTTCTCGCGTTGCCTTCTGGACAGCAGAGAGCTCGCCGCTGGCGCGTCGAGCCGCATCATGGTAGCGATCGCCTTGCGATCTCGGCGAAGCTTTTCCACATCTACTTCGCAATCTGTGTATCTGTTCTGCGCGTCATTGGCATTCTCAGATTCATGATCGCAGAATTTTCAATTCGGCCCATCGATATCATGTGATATGACCGTTGAACGTCTAAGGGTGTGCACCATGCGCGCACTCACTTTTTCACCGCGGAAACTTGGTCCTGTCGGAATTGACCTGTCAAATCATCGCGATAGAGAGGCTGGGACGAATCCTGGGCACGGAAGTGACGGTGGTGAAAAGGTTGCTTACGAATAGACGAGATCGAGAGAACATTTGCCAGAACAGCCCTCACACCAGGCGACTGCTGTCTGACTTGTTGCTCCTTTGGCCTCGACAGTTGCATAATAGCCAGCATGCATTGCATACATGAATGAAACCATCAAAAAAAAAAAGCTAGCCAAAGATAGAGCAGAGTCTGCATAGATCTTAATCACACAAAAAGCCAACCAAAGATAGGGTCTTCGTTAGTTAGGTTACCGCTTTGTTTCATCGGAGTACAGAGACATGTCGAGCGTGAGGGTCTTTGAGCAATTCTCACGGACCTCGCGATAAACACCGACAAGTGCGTCGGCTTGGTCGTAAAAATTGTCCTTGAGCGAGATGACGAGACACTGAAAGTTGTTCGAGTTGCGCTGGATGTAGCTGGAAACCTTGGCGACATTGACATTGTCGAGAGCTGCATCGACCTCGTCCATGACGAAAAAGGGCGCTGGGTGATAAGAGTGAATGGCAAAGAGGAGAGCGAGAGCAGCGACGGTCTTCTCACCGCCAGAGAGCTGATCCATGTCGCGAAATCGTTTCGTGGGGGGCATGGCGTTGTACTTGATGCCGCCGAGGTAGGGCTCGTCCGTGTTATCAAGCGAGAGATAAGCATTGCCGCCAAGCGGATGGCGACTGGACTTGGTGAGCTCGCGATAGATTTTTTCAATCGTGCTTGACACATGCTCAAACATGTGCATGAATTTCTCGTATCGCTCCTGCTTGACGGTCTCAAAGTTCAGCTCCACCTCGCGAGACTGTTGACGCGCGCGCGAAAGTTTCTCGTCCGTGTCCTTGAGACGTGAAGAAACGTCTTCAAAGCGTTCGTTGGCCTTCATGTTTGGTTGCATCTTTTCGAGCTCTTCCTGGAGTGCACGCATGCTCGTCGCAAGGTTTTTCATTGCGTTTTGACGAGCCGTCCCAAGACGAGCTGCTGCCTTGGCTTTGCGCTTCCTCGCTCGGGCTCGAGCATCCTCCTCATCTTGATCCATGGCGTCGTCATCGCCATCATCATCATCATCATCATCGTTTCTCTCACCATCATTGTTATCATCTTCGTCGTCGGAGCGCTTCCAGATTGGATCGTCTTGGAGAGAGGAAAAGTCGATTTTTGCGGTCTCGCGCTCGTCGCGCTTGACATACTTGGAGTCCGGCTGAGAGAACCCATAGCTACTGGGATCAGACGATCGCGCTGGATCAGAGGTCGACGCTGAGGCCACAGAGGATGAAGACGACGAGGAGGAGGATGACGACGACGACGACGACGTCTCTGACGCGTGCGTCTGGCGTTTGCCCGCGATTCCTTTGAGAGGAATGTCCACCTCGTCAAGTTCGGCCCGGCGCAGCATTTCGTGTCGCTGCGCGCGAAGTTTTTCGGCTTCATTTTCCTGCATGGTAAGGTGCTTGACTGTTTGTGCCTTCTTCAAAAGAATGTCGTCGAGAGACTTGGCTGCTTCTCGTGATTCGAGTGCCTTATCGTCGGCATCGCGTTTCTGTGTCTTGTAGGCGATTTCGACCTCGTCAAGTTCACGATTACACTTGTCCAATTCCTCGGCAGCCTTTTTCGCTTGCAGCTCGTGCTTGGCAAGGGACGCCTCGGTTTGCGCAAGCTTTTTACGAGCACGTTCGAGAGCAGCATCGAGCTTACGGGACTCCACGTAGCGAAGCTGACTCTGCAATTTGCTCCTTTGCTCGGTAACTTGGGCAATTTTGGTGGAGATTTCCTGCTGGCTGCTCTCAGCCTGGTGAACCGCTTCGCGAATGTTGGCGAGACCAATACTGCGGCCGAATTCATCGACGCGGTCATTTTCCACGTGTTGGATGCTGTTGTCGAGGCGTTGCAGGTTACTCTCTTCCTGACTGATCTGCGCAGCCAATTCCTGGCGCTCGGGAGCCTCGCGCGCAAGGGCCTCGTCGACGCTGTGCAACGTCTGCTGGAGATTCCGGATCTTCTCGCGCGTATTCGCGAGATCCGCCTGCGCAAACTTGAGCTTGTTCTCAGCGTTAGCTACGGCGAGCTCGAGATCCTGAAGCGAGGGCTCCTGCGGCGCGCCCACGCGCATTCCAGGCGCAGGGTCGCCGGGACGGCTCGCGCGATTGCGACCGATGGCAATTCCCGGCTGCGGCCCACCAATGTGAACGATGCGGTCTTCGATTTGCTCGAGTTCCTGGCGCAGCACGTTGCGCCGTTCGCGCGCGGCATCAAGCTCCTTTTGCTCGAACCGGTTCTGCTGGCCGCCCCGAGCCCCGTGCCCGGTCCCGCCGGTCATGTCGCCGTTGGTACTGATGATGTGGCCTTCCAGTGTGACTGCCTTGACACGCTCCTTGCGACGAAAGCACAACTCCCGCGCGTCGCGAAGCGAGTCGCAAATGACCACACCCGCAAGCGCGTATTGCATGGCCTTTTCGAGGTCGTCGTTGTACTCGAGCACGTCGATGGCCAGCTTAAAGCCAGCGCCGAGCTGTCGATGGCGTTCCTGGGTACGTTTGGGCTCAATGGTGTCAAGGGGCAGAAAGGTGGCGACACCGGCACGCTTGTCGCGCATGTACTTCATGCAGTCAAGACCAGTCTGTTCACGATCGACGACAATAGCGTCCATGTGACGGCCGAGCGCGACCGAAATGGCGACGTCGTAGCGACGATTCGAGGGTTTGCAAAGATCAACGAGCCTGCCACGGACACCGGGAAAGTGCGCCTTGAGGGTCCGAATGAAATCGTTCATCCTCCGCTCCTTTTGCGATTCCTGGCGGTAGGCCTTGGCCTGGTTCAAAGTGGCGCTCGCAGCGTCAACCTCTTCGACGAGTGTCTGACGGCGTTCCATGAGGGCCTTGAATTCTGCGCGCTTTTCTTCGAGACCCCGCTGCGATGTCTGCACCTGCGCGCGCAAGGCTTCGATAGCCTGCGACATGCGCTGTACGCGCACCTCAAGCTGGCTGTTCTCGCCCGTGAGCTGGGTTTTTCGCTCCTCGAGAACTTGGAGATTGCGCTCGAGTGAGGCGAGCCGCTCGGCGCGAACATCAAAGCCACGGCGAAGAGAGTCACGCTCGGCGCGCAGAGCGACCGTCTCGGTGCGCGCCTGGGCCTTGATTTCTTGAAGCTGGCGTTGCTGCTCTGCCGAAAGCGGGGAAGATGCCGAGGCTTCTTCGAGTCTCTGACGAAGAACGCGTTCGGCCTCGCCAAGGCGCTGCAGGTCGTGCGCAAGGCTTTCCCGTTCCGTGACCTGATTATCGACGTCGGTCTCGGCGCGTTCAACGGCGCTCTGGTCGGCAATGAGGGTCTTGCGAAGGTGGCTGACCGTCTCGGAGGCCCGAATGGAGACGGGCTCGGTCTTTGCGAGGGCGGTTCGTGCGCGGCGAACGCTTCGTTCGGCATCAGCTGTCGCGCGCTGAGCTTGCGCAGCTTCGCGGCGCTTGGATTCAATATGGCCTTCGGCAACTTTTTCTTGGTGGATGAGTTCGGCAAGTTCGGATTCGAGGGTCTTGATTTCGTCCCTATGGCCCTCGATTCCGTTTTCGATCTGCCAAAGCTGCATGAGAAAAAAGTTGGTGCGAAGCTGATTGAGCTCGCGCACCTTGGCATTGTACCGCTCAGCCTCGTTCTTCTGCTCGCGAGCTTGCTTGCGCTCGAGCGTGATGCCCTTCTTTTGCCGATAAGTGAAGATTGTGTCAGTTTCAGCTTCCTCTTTTTTGGCGCGGAGCTCGTCGTACTCGGTGGCGAGCGCGCCAGAGCCCGAGATGTCTTCAAAGAATTGGGTCAGCTGGCGCGTCGATTTGCTGGCGATGGATTCAACGTCACCCTGGAAAACGAGGAAATTGCGTGCACGCACCAAGACGCCAATGTCACGAAGACGCTTGTCATAAGCATCTCTCGACACAGTTCGACCCTGGAGCATATACTTGCAGGTGCCGTTTGCGTTGATGGTGCGAGTGAACTCAATTTCTTCGCCGGCCTTGACGCCTTCAAGCTCGCCGGCAGCAGGTTCGTAGATGAGTCGCACAAGGGCTTCGCGACGGGTTTTTTCCCGCATGCCGTCTGCGTTGTACACGAGGTCGCGGAGCTGCTCTCCGCGCAGATGTTTGGTTTGTACACCCACTACAAAGGAGATGGCGTCCATGAGATTGCTTTTACCTCCACCGTTGGGGCCCATGATGGCCGTGAAGGGTTTGAAGGGACCCACGGTTTGCGCGCCCCGGTACGTCTTGAAGTCCTTGAGCTCCACGCGAACGATGCGGCCCATCGTGCCAGAACGTAAAGGCGGCGATGCGCCGCGTCGGACCTTGCTCGCTCCCTCACTCCCTCACGCGCGCCTCACGCGCTGCGCTTGTGGCCTTCTTTCCGAAGCGCCGCGGGGAGCGGTGGTTAAGGAATTTTGGAGCGACGACGCTCGAGAGCGGGGCCGCGACTCACCCCGGGTCGCGCAGTGAACGCAGGTGTCCGCCACTCGCGTCGTACGCAAAGCCGCGTCTGCCGGTCCGCCCGCGCGAATCCGACTCGCAGGAGCGGAAGCTCGCGGCCGCGCTTGCCGCGACAAGATCGAGGTAGCAGAACTGCCGCCGCTCTCGTCGTCGTTCGATCCGCGATCGTGGCTAACTGTAAACTAGTCGCGACTAGTCTTAAAACTGAAAGATACGCGTGGCTCGTCACACCTTCTCTTCAATCATCATGCTGAGGATGCCAGCCGTAAAACGAGCAACTTCTTTAAGGGTGGGCCGGGCCTCCGGAGCACCAGCGAACGGAAAACCCCACGCACGCACGCACGCACGCACGTAGTATACGCACGCAAGCTTTACACACTCACACACGCATGAGGACCGCAGAGTTTGGCAAAAAAAAGAAGGTCGGGAGGGGGGGTCCCCGGCCTTTTTGGGTGCACGCGCTCCGCGGCAGAACGCAAAGAGACAGCAAGTAAGGAGAGGGCGCAGAGGTCGGCGACGGGGCGCGGCGCCGCTTCGCGTGGGCGAGTTTGCGGGCAGCGGCGTCGTCCGCGAAATCTACCCTTCGGCCCCCGGCCCCCTCCCCCCCCTCGCGCGAAGGGAGACGGCGACCGGGATGAAGATGATGATGACGCTCCTGAGGTTCTCCCCGGCGCTTCTGGCGCTGCTGGCGGCGCTGGCGGCAAAGCCGTGCGCGGGCGAGGAGGCGGACTTGCTTGACGCCCGGTCGTCGAGCCTCACAGTACCGGTGACGAACGCTACAGGCGTTGATGCGAGCTTTCTGGATAGCCTACCAGACAGCGCGTGGACCGAGGATGGCGACGGGTACACGTGCACCGGGTGTGTGGGCAAGACAATTGTAGATGGCACGACATTGCTGTGCCATTTCTGCCCTGACCCTGCCGAGTCGGGAACCGGGTACTGCGAATGCACCATTCCGGAAGAACCTTTTGTGTGCCCCATCGTTTCGCAGCCGGCGCTCATTTACGGGTGTGGCGTGGGGTATTCGATTTCACCAATTCTTGCTTTTATTATGGTACTCGTCTGCGCCATTATCATGGCGTGCTGTATGACGGACGACCTGACCAAGGAACTTTTACAAGAAAAATTGGAGATTCGTCGCCGGAGGCGCGAAAAGATAATCGAAGGCACCGAGTCCGCTTCTCAGTCTTCAGGTAACTTTCCCGGAGCAATCGAGATGGCCGAACTCGATGCGGGCGGACATAGCTTTTCGTTCAGCATGCACCTTCCGCTGCAAAATCTCCGTATTCGCCGTTTTACAAGGCATCCGGATCCAGCCCCGGATACCGCGGCCGTCTCTACTCATGTCGAATAAGGTGAGAGCCTCTTTTTGCCCGAGGTCACTTACGTTCAGCAGGGCATTCCTTGTGGGAAAAAAAAGGGATTGCCTCGGCGCTTACTCTTTTGTAATTGCCACGTCGAGATTCTTGGCCCCTTCTCTGTCTGTCCCCGTACGCACATGCACGCACATGTAAAAGCTGAATCATTGTTCTGCATTTTGTTCACCAAGTGTACATTTTCCTCTTTCCTTTTTATTTTCTTTCATTAGTTTCTCCTGCACACCTATGCATAACGTTTGACAATGATACGTGCATGATGGGATAATTCCATTATACATGAAGACGCACGATCATATGCGGATCAATTGTGCAGCTTTCTCTGCGTGAAGTATGAACTCACGATCCAGAAGACAAAACCTCTGCTGCCCACTTTCGTTGCGATGAAGTGGGTTCGAGATGTGGTGAATTGGGACTGCGCTGGTTTTTGAAGCGACCGGCCTGCCATTCGGCACGTGCTTTTGCGACAACATTTGATAAAACTTCGTCTCCATGTGCCAAGAGGACGCGTTCTTCAGCGAGTTGCCTTCGTCGAGCAACATACTTGGCGCCCAAGCCCAGACCAAAACATGCACTTGTAATAACCAGCACCCCGACAAGATGAGGATGCTTGGCGCCAAATTCGGCCAGGTGGAGTCCAGACTCCTCATGGGAAGTAACAGGTCTCGCCGTGCTGCTGCGAAAGAAAAGCACGATGACGCAGATCATAATGACTGTCATGATTGCTGCGAAAATGCGGGTGGGGCTCACGCGCTGAGCTCGCGTACCGCCGCGACCCTGATGAATTGGCGAGAGGGCGCCAAGCGCGGAGGAACGACGCTGCGCCTGCGCATCGATACCGCCACCGATTGTGAACTTTCTTTCGCCGCCGTGAGTGGTACCAAGATTGCCCTTGGTATTGCTACTGCTGTTGGTGATACCGCCGTTGCTGGTTTTAGTGCTGCTGCTGTTTTCGCCATTGCCAACGAGGCCAGGGCTTTGGGAATGAAAATTATGTACATGAATGCTATTTCCTCGAGGAGATACGGATCCCGATGTGCGCGGAGACTCCAAGTCCTGGAGCGAGAGCGATGAGGCAGAACGTGGGGTGAGGCCGCTTTCGAGCGCAAAACCTATTCTGTCGAGGGCCCCAAGGCTGCCAAAGCTCCCATGACTGCTTGTTGTTTCAATACTTCTGCCGCTGACGGGTCCACCGTCTGGATCTTCGCTCATGATGCTCAGGCGACGCTTGAGCTGCGAGGCGCGGCGTACTTCGCGCGTACCTCCCTCTAAGCCTTCCCCCGCGAGGTCCACGGCGCTCAGCGTCTTGAACACGAGCGCACGCGAGGTGGCGGAGTCTCTCTCGTGTCCTGGCGAGTTCATGACAAGAAGACCCTCCTCCACCTCCTCTTGCTCGCGCGCATGCGCACCGGGTACGGTCGCAGCCGGAGGGGACGGCAGCAGGTTTTGCGGCGGCGGCGCCGCCGGTGGAGGCGGCAGCGGCGGCGGAGGCCGCTCGCCGGGTGGCGTCGCCATGTGGATGGTCACTTTGTTTTTGCACAGACCAACCCACCCACCTCTCTTATCTTACTTATAGATTGCCTCAAGCATGTAGTACGAATCATCTCACGGAACACCCCAAAGTCGCTTGGCTGCGATCACTCGAAGGAAGACTTGCCGGTTTGTTGCCCATCAAAGAAGGGCTCGCACGATGCTAGATTTTGCGTCACCGAAAAATGTGACACATTCTTTGGGCAAAAGTTTGCCGAACGAGCCCAGAGCTTGGCCTGACATGTGAGGAAAGGGAAAAGAAAAGGGTATATTAACGAGGCAAACACGGACGGCAAAGCACACGGCATAGTCAAAAAAGGACAAAATAAATCAACTTAACGTTTCGAGGAGGAGCCGGAGCCAGACCTACTACGTATCCGCCACATCATACCTTGCTTAGAGCTTGTTCGGGGTCTCCGGGACATCGAGCTGGTAGGTCTCAACCGCGTTCGAGTAGAACATCTTGTCAATGTCCTCAGCAGAGCAGCCGTAGCGCTTGGCAATGAGCATGAAGGAAGCAAAGCAGTTCTCGTACGAGACCGAGACGCGGTCCATGGGAAAGTTGCTCTCGAAGATGCAGCGGTCGACACCGAACTTGTCAATGATGAAGGACATCCACGGGTACTGGGCGTCGGCCACCTCCTGGGCAGAGGGCGCGGTCTCCTTCTCGTCAAAGCCCAGGCCGCAGTACGACATGAGGATGCCGCCAAGCTTAATGCGGACGTTGGGGATGCTGGCGAGCTCTTCAATGCTCTTCTCCCACTCCTCCCGCATCTGCTGTTGAACCTCGGGCTTGGCGTACTCCTGGTCGCCAATGAGGCCGCCGCAATGATCAATAACCAAGCGCAGGTTCGGGACCTTGCGCGCAAGCTGGGCAGCCATGGGAAGCTGGTGGTAAAAGAGGTACAGGTCAAGCGTGAGACCGCGACGCTCGAGCACCTTGGCGCCACGGGCGTACTCGTCCGAGGCGAGGTGCTCGTACGGGATGTTGTGGTCCATGGCAGTGCGCACCTTGCCTTGCATGCGGGGATCAATCTTGGCGACCGGGTCGCGAACGCCCGTGAGCTTGACAATGGTGCTCGCCTTGGCATGAGCGTCGAGGACCTCTTCGAGCTTGCTCTCTTCCATGGCCATGCTGGGGACGCGGATCTGGTTGCCGATGATGGGGCACGACTTGGCGATCTCGTTCACCTTGACGGTCTCACCGACAGAACGCAAGTGTTCGGGCGCTTCCATGTCATAGTAAGATCCGCACTCGATGAAGACGGTGCCCCGGACGTTGAGCCGGTTGATGTCCTTGTTGAGGGCCTTGGCCTCGTACGGCACGCTCACCTGGAGGCGGCGACCAAAGGTCTCGTAAAAGAGAGCCGGGAGCGGGTTCTTTTTGGACTCGTCTTTCCCGCTCTCCTCGCTGCCCTTGCTTGCGTCAGGGGCGGTCGAGATGCCACCGTCGACAAAGTTGAACAGGTGATGGTGCGGGTCGATGATGCGCTGCGTGTCGAGGCCAAGCTCCTTGAGATCGCTGTCGCTCAGCTGCGCGCCCTTGTCCAGCCACGGCTGCAGCTGGTTCTCCTCCGCGAAGGGGTCCACCTCGACGGGCTCGGCGCGGGTCGTCATTTTTCTCCTGTCTTCTTGTCTGCTCTGCTCTGCTCTGCTCTGCTCTGCTCTGCTCTGCTCTGCTCCGACTCCGGTGGGTGCTGCTTTTCGAGGCGTCGAGGTTGCGGGTTTGTTGCCTTCGTCTTTGCGTGCTGCTGTTGCATGTGGCTGCTTGCTGTTGCTGGCACCTTGCGTTCCAGATGAGAAAGATACGAACCGCTATCGCGGTCACGGACAGACGGCCTTCGTGGTTGTTGACTCGGTCGTGATGTGCCCTCGAGGACGGACAGCGCCCACCCGCGCCGAACCGAAGCGCGCTGCCAACAGTGCGGATCTCGCCGCCGCAAGGAATCGCAACGCAAGGCCACGCAAGGCCACGCAAGGAAACGCAAGGCAAGGCAAGGAAACGCAAGGCAAGGCAAGGAAACGCAAGGCAAGGCAAGGAAACGCAAGGCAAGGCAAGGAAACGCAAGGCAAGGCAAGAAAACGCGGACCGGGATTCCCCGGGGGGGATGGATCCTGGGAGAGACCTCTTGAGAGGTCGCAGTGTCTCGACTCGGCTCTCCTCGCTCGCGCCACAGCCTTACTACCAGCGCGCAGGCCGCGCCACCTCGCGATGCGACTGGGCTCCGGACTCGCGGCGGCGCGGCAAGGGGGGAGCGGCGTAGGAGGCGCGCCGGCGCCGCGCTGTCTGGGACCGTCTGCGTCGTCGGAGCGGCGCAGGGAGGGGAGCCGCGCTTCGGTCCGGCCGCGGCCCGCATCGGACTGACCCGCATGACGTCAGCGGCGGCCGTGACGTAAGCAGCGGCCTCGGCGAGCTACTAGGCTAGTTGCTGGAAGTGGGAGAGCAACTGGCAGTGGTGTGGATGCTTTTTCTTTTGACTGCGACTTGACACACACTGTAGGTCTCACGGAGTGAGGAAAGGTTCGGAGGTTGTGGTGAAGATATCGTGGAAAGCTTGACATTCCTGAGTGATGAGCGAGAGGCATGCGCGATGCGACTGCTCCACGTCGTCGGGGCCTCAGTCAACCACTGTCGGCTGCGGAGACGAAAACCGTATTAAGTTTTGGCACGGCCTTGATCAAGCGCCTCAGCCTGGGCCTGACGATGACTTCTATACATCACAACGCACGTGTTTGGAAAAAATATTATCACATCGGATTTTAGGGGCCAACAGTCTTAGCAGCATTGGAGACAGGAGCGAAGGCCAGCTTTGATTGTACGGACTTCCCAGCACGGTTCGATGACAATTTGAAGGCACGATGGCGGTCGAGAATGCTGTCGTTAATGTACCTTTGGAAGACGTTGAGTAAGGCGAGATATCGCGTGTCGTTCTGCGGAAGCTTGGCAAAAAGCTCCAAGACAGTGGCGTAGGTGGCATTTCGCTCCGCCGCAAGCGGGCCCTTGGTCTCCCCTTCGAAACTTTCCATGAGCTGGCTTAAACACATGGCTGAAACGGTGAGCGCACGGTAGATGGGACCATCCAGATCCACGTCTTTGTCGTTGCTTTCGACGCCTCGAATCACGAGGCGCAGGCTCAGATGCGCCAGGGCATGAGCTGCGAGGCTCACATCCTTTTCCTCGGCTCCACGGGCCCCGACACGCACCGTGCCAAGACATTCTTGAACCTCCTCGGACTCGTCCATGTTTTGTGGCGAAAAGAGCGGCCATTGGGCGTGCACTCGCTCATTTCGAAGCCAACAAAGACATGTGAGAACCTTGAGTTCGAGGCTCCGTGGCTGCGAGGCGTGCAAGGTAGACATACAAAAGAAAACAGCAAAAGAGGCCACGCAAAAGGGCTCGAGAGCTTGCATCTCCGCGCTCTCATCCTTCATGAGGCCGCTGCGAGAGTTGCTCTTCGCTCCGTCCAACAGTCGCTCGATGAGCCCCGAAATAGCACGCGTCACCACCTCTTGCCACTGCGTTTCGGGAATGGCCAGTAGTACGTGCTCGAGCGCAAGGCTGGGATGAAAGACTTGGCTTTGTCGAGCGCTCACATCGACGCGCATCAAACATAGACGAATGATGAGCTCGCTTGTCTCCTCGGTGTTGCTCGTGTCCAGCCACTTGTGTCTAGCGCAAAGCGAGACAAAATTCGAGAATCGTTCGATGCGACCAATCGCGCGCAACTTTGACTGCGGTTGAAAGCCAGTATCCTCTGCGTCTGCGGAGTAAGCAAGCTCTTGCCAACCGGAGATCTCAACTCTCCTTTGGCGGCTTTGTCCACCGGCGTTTCCCATGCCGATCCAGCCGAGAATCGCGTTGAGATCTGCGCTCGATGGAATCCAAGCGGGCAGAGCGGGCGCCGTTGAAGGAGAGAGTCCAACTTCCATAAAGTAATTGACTCCCATGCGTGCAGTTTGGTCTCCACTCAAAATCATACGAAGGCAGTCCCATGCAGCGAATGAGGCCTCTTCTCCCTCAGCCTTCAGCATCTCGGTAACGAGCCACTTCGAGATGTCGCTGGGCAGACTCTCGCGTGCCTCTGCTGCCACTGCAACGAGGGCACGAGTGCGGAGCAAAAGAGTCGACCCCTTTTGCTCGTTGCGAGCAACCGCTACGGCCCGCACTTTATTCCAAAGCCATGGTGCGCGTGCAACCCCACGGCTCTCATCGCTTGTGGCACGGAGTTCAACGTCGAGTGGAAAGCTAGCCTTATCATCATCATCATCAACATCCCCAAAGACATCCACGAGGGCGCCGATGGACCAGTGGCTTGTGTTGATACTCTTCGTCTCTCTGACGGCGAGCTTTTTCAGCTCAGCAAGCTCGCGCTGGTGGGCATTCTTCTGAGCCAGCGTCTTGGCCTTTTCTTCTTTCATCGTCTTCTCAAATTGAGCTCTTTCCTTTTCTTGGGCCTTGAGCATGGCCTCAAGCTCAGCAACCTCATCATCAGCATTTCGCAAATTCTCACGAGTGCGTTTCTCCTCCGCTTCTGCCTCTGCTCGCGCAGCGAGCAGCTCGGTGCGTCCCGAGCTTGTACGTCGGCCCTGGGTGATGTTGCCTTTTTGGTTCTTTTGCCTCTTGGCGATGGTCGACAAGACGATATCATCGTCTAGATCGGAGTCCGAATCCGAGTCGGAGTCCGCGTCTATATCTGCCTTCGCCTTCGTTTTCGCCCTCGCGCGCCCGTCCTTGGCGCCGTCGTCCGAAGCGGTCTGCGCGTTTTCCGAGCCAGGGCTGGAGTCCATCCCCGAGTCCGGGTCAGAGTCAGAGTCAGAGTCAGAGTCAGAGTTCTCGTCGGCGCGGGCCCGTCTGGAGCGCCGCGCTCCGCTCGAGCCCGCGCGCGGCCCCGCGGCCCCGCGCGAAAGGCGCCGCTTCCCCATCGCGCCGCGCGAGCGTGCCGCCGCGCCCCGGACTCGAAGCGTGTCTGCGTCTCGGTCTAACGACCACCCGCCGCCGCCTCGCCGCCTGGATACTGGCGACGAGGACCCGGGCGACATCAAGGAGGACGTCGTCGCTGACGCCGGAGATGCGGGCGCGCACAGAGACGGCGAGAGAAGGACCGCCGTCGGCGACCCGGGCGCGGCGTGCGTCTCGTTGTAGCTTGTGTGCTGCGCAGAGTCTTCTTCAAGGACCAGAATGACATCGTCGGCGTCGCTGGTTGTCATGATCGCGGGGCGTGCTTGCCTTCACGAGTGCCTTGCCTGCCTGCCTGCCTGCCTGCCTGCCTGCCTGCCTGCCTGCCTGATAATACGGTTTTGCCAAGACTGGCCACCACGTTGCGAGCGAGGTCTCTGCTCATGTAGAATGCATGCCTTGGCGCGCTCTCTCAAATCATCGATTTGAGAACGAGAGAAAATGCGAGCCAGCGAAACTTGAGAGCGAAATGAGAGCGCTTGTGTCTGGCATGTAGCGGAACTAATCTCGAGTGCCCGCGACGGCGGCTACCTTCATGGACAAGAGCGCTCACGAGCCAATGAGACCGCGTTCCGAGGACTTCGCTTTACGTTCTTGACTGAGACGGAATTGGTCTTTCACCATTTACCAATCCGCCAACAAGACATCTACTTTCTCCCTCGGCATCCAAATACGGATCAAACCTGCTCTTACGTTCGTCTTGATTCGTTGCAGCTCTGCAGATCCAGCTCGTAGAGGTCGTCTCTCATGCGAGAACAAAATTTGCGAATTGTTTGCATGTCCTGGTAGTACTACGTGACAGCTTCATACGTATGTTGCTTTGGAGGAGATTGACAGTGAGTAAGAGTTCTTTACTTTCTGTCTACATACTTGTCCAGCACGTTCATGCAAGTGCAATTGGCAACAAAGACAACGATCTTACAAGGACATGGCCCAACAATCTTACGAAGAAATTGTCGCACGGATTGTTGATGACACCAGGTCAAGGCGACGCTGAAATGGTAAAGATTCCGTATCTCGAGCAAAGTACTCGCAGCCGATTCGATGGAACCGGAACCAAAGGTCATGGAGCCAACTCGATTCAGGTGGCTCTTGTGCACACAAACCAGCGCGGATTTTTCCATTGTCTCGAGCTCCATGCGTATGATTCTCGGATTCTTTCGTCCTTTGACGTCTCTTTTTCGGCACAATCCTCTGTATTACAACTTCAAGAAGCGCGGAGAATGCGCAGGCGCAGCGGGTTCCGTCCGTGTTCCGAATCGGATCCGCAGTCCAAGTGACCAAGCAGACCAGACTCGGGCGAGGAATGAAAAAGAAAGGTGTTGAAAAGATTTGTAAGCATGGCTTGCGACAATCGGGCAGACGGCGATCGTGCAGACGCGCAAATAGGGGTCAGAGGAGAGCAGTCCACGGCAAAACCGCGCGAGCACGGGCACGTACACGAGCACGAGCACGAGCACGAGCCGAGGCGAAAGCAGCAGCTCGAGACAGCTGGCAGACCTCGGCCGAAAAGAAGCGACTCAAGGAATACAGAAGATGGCACCCATTACGGTACACCACTTGGACATGTCGCGGTCGCACCGCATCGTCTGGTTGCTCGAGCTGCTCCAGCTGCCGTACGAGATCAAGGACTACAAGCGCAACCCTCAGACCGGGCTGGCGCCCCCGGAACTGAAAAAGGTACATCCGCTTGGCAAGGCGCCAGTGGTCCAGGATGGAGACCTTACTATTGCTGAGTCCGGCGCCATCATCATGCACCTTTGCGAGCGCGAGAACAAGCTCATGCCCTCCATTGGGACGCCGGAGCGACTCCAGTTTCACTATTGGATGCACTATGCCGAGGGCACGCTCATGCCGCCTTTGGTCATGACGCTCGTATTTTCGGCCGTACCGAACCAGGCGCCCTGGTTCTTGCGCCCTATCCTCAAGCCTGTCTGCGACAAGGTGGTCTCGTCCTACATTGGGCCTCAGCTTGACTCGAATCTCGAGATGATTGAGGCGCACCTTGGCGCGAACAAGTGGTTTGCGGGCAACGAGATCACCGGTGCCGATGTGAACATGTCCTTTCCTCTCGAGGCACTCTTCTTGCGACGGGGCCAGAACGACAGCTCGCGCTGGCCTAACATTGCCTCTTACATGGACCGTATCAAGAATCTCGACTCATACAAGGCCGCCGAGGCGCGTGGGGGTAAGCTCAATATTATGAGCGGCCTCTAAGCTAAGCTAAGCTAAGCTCAGCTCAGCTCAAGCCGGCAACAACGTAGCCTAGCCTCTACACAAAGCGATCTCAAGCGAGATTCATTTCCCTCGTGAATACTTTAATGTTTGCAGCTTGCTCTTCCGCCAAACTTCTCCTTCTTCTCTTCTTGGTCCTTGATCTTCGCCCTGAAAGCCAGACGACACGAGGGCGGTGGTCCATGTTCTTCTTTCTAGCCTACTACATAAGTGAGTGAGTGCGTGAGTGAGCGAGTGAGTGAGTGAGTGAGTGAGTGGGCGAGTGAGTGGGTGCCATTGACAAGTAAGTGAAGGATGATGAGTGAGTGAGAACCACCAACCTCTGGCAGAACTCATTCGGGCGCGCGAGGCACGATGGAGAGCGCAGCGGCAGCGCGCGCAGCCGGCGGGGACGCGGGCGGGGTCCTTCGCGCGGAGCCGCGTGGCGAAAGCGACCAGGAGCTCGAGCTGCGCGTGCGACTGCCGGAAGAGCAAATTCGGAGGCTCGCACAGCCAGTGCCTGCGGACCAGCGCTTTCCCGGTCTCGACGGCGTCGACGAGGGCTACGAGGCCGCCGAAGAGGACTTTGAGGATGGAGACGAGAGCGATGCGGAGGATTCGATCGCCAAAGCTGGCAAGGCTCGGGTCAAAGAAGAAAGCTCCGAGGGTGAGAAGAAGGACGCAAGTCCTCAAGATGAGGACCAGCGCTTGCTCTTCCTCCCGAACGGGTCGCTCTTCCCGGCAGGAAGGGTCCGCCCAGAGCTGTTGCGCATGACTCCTTTGGCAGGGTCGCGCCAAGCAAGCGCTTCGTCGTCTTCGAAGGTTGGTAAATTAGGCGCGCTTTCCAAGCTTGTGAGCGCTGCGAAGACGAGCGAAAAGACCACGCAGCCTCCACCGCCGCACCAGCAACAAAACAAAAAGCATCAGGAGGAACAAGACCAAAACAAAGAGCCTTTAAAAGAAGGCGAGACAAGTTCATTGTCTGTCAATCATTCGGAAAAGCTTTCTGCAGCTGCAGCAACAGCAAAACCACTACCAGCAGCAGCAGCAGCAGCATCCTGGGAAGACTTTGACCTCGATGCTGCTGTACCCGATCGACCAAAGCTTGCGCTTAGCGAAGGTGAGGGCGCCGACACTGCGGACGAATCGCCTGGGGAGCCCACGTCTCGGGACGCGGATGATTGGCCTGTGATTCTTGTCGACGTAACGCCTTGGACACAAGACGGAAAGTCCGTCGAAACGGCGCGTCACGAAATCTTTGAAGAGCTGCTCAAAGCGGAGGACCAGATTGATCAACTGTGTGAGGCCATGTTTGAGGTAGGCGCCTTTCACCATTCGACCGAGCTCTGCGTTGAAGACGATGTAGCCCGTCTGGAGACGCTCAACGCCGGAAAGCGTTACGCCGCAGTAAACTATCCCGAAGTCGTGCACGTTGCAGACCTTTTTGAAACGAGAACGACACAAGATCTCTGGCGTGAAATTGCTCGGCGTGCCTCTGCAGGAGATCGTGCCGACGCTGCGCGTCTACTCAAAGAGCGCGTGCGGGACTGCTCACGCTCGCTCGTCTGGAAAAGATCCATGCTCGAGGAAATTGATGTCATTGCCGAACGCGAGGAGCTTGCGCGCTTGGAGCGCGAGGAAGTGTCTGAGCGCATCGAAAGCCTGACTGCCATGGCGTCCGAGCTCGAGGAGCTCTGGGCCAGCACCGATGACATTGGCGACGTCACAGCCTCGTGTGCCATGCAATTGCAGGCTGTGCAAAAACATCTTGCTGATGCACGCGAGGAGCAGGCTGCTTTGGAATCGCTCGAAGCTCAGCAGCAAGACCAGCAACACAAAACGGGGCCCGAGAAAGAACGCGCGGAGAAAGAACTCAGCGTGGTGGACATGATCCTTGCAATGGTTCTTCAGCGCAGCGTACTCTGTCTCCCCGACATGAAGCATGTCGGGCGCGTGCACAAGGCGCTTTTGCGCAAGTGGGAGCTTCAGTTTGGTCGATTACCCTACATATCGCACACGAAAGATGCAGAGGCCCGACAACGCGAGCTTCACAAGCAAGCTCAACAAGATGCGCTCTGGGACCGCGCCGAAAATCTCAACGACGACCTCGAAGACGTCGTTGAAGCTCGCCTCCGCGGGCCTTCTCCGGAAGGTGACATTGACAAGCTGGTGGCTTGGATCGAGGGCAATGAAGAGCCGGAGAGCGAGCATGCACTACCGCGCCGGCGAGGGCGCCGAGGCAAGCCCTCTGATCGCCGCGATCCTCGCGATAATTCCCCGACACCCGTGTACAAGGTTGCTTCGCTTGACGAAACGTTGAGCGAGCATGACCTTGACCAAGAAAGCAATGGTACCAAGGATGAGGCGCATTCAGCAATGGCTCAGGGTAAGACAAACAAGAAGAAGCGCGCGTCTGTGGAGATTGATCAACAAGACGAGGAGCAGACGGCGGTTCCTGCAGTTGTTTTTGACGAGGCTCCCGCTGGGGAGGATCCGAATGAAGAGGACCCCGTGGCCGCCCTTGTGCGCCGTCTTCCCGAGACAAACGATGCTGGCAGTCCGCTCATCGTGCTCGATATTTCATCTTCCGTCTGGCACCTGCTCGCACTCGTTGGTCCATTTTACCATGTTCTTGTACACAATCCCAAACCCTTGTCACGTGGACCTTCGGAGCGGATTTTGGATGCAGCGTTTTCCTTTATTGCGCCTGATACAGAGGAATTGGCGGATTCGTTGGCGTCTGTGCTGCTTGACGCCTCAGCTTTAGAAGCTCGCGCCGATGAGGACATTGAGGAGGCCACCAACGAGTTTCTTGCGCAGTTTGCAATCCGCGTACGGGCCGATGTCCAAGCGGAGGATCTCGATGGCGTCGATGTTGTACTTGCGCCCAACTGTCCTACGGCCGCCCTAGCTTGTGCTCTGGCGCACCGGGCCATTGAGGACAAAAAGCTCTTTGCGATATCTTTGGACACCTTCCATGCCGATTACAATGGCGAGGATACATGGGCGCTCAACATTTGGCCCGACATTGTCGACTCGTACCCGATGGACACGCCCAGTGGACTCACGCACAACTTTCCACATTATTAGACACACACTCACAATGTCGGCTCTGTCTGCTGGCTGATTTTAATCTTAAAATTAAAAGGTAGTTAATGAAGACACAAGATCTAATAATGAACGAACGGTAGCTTCGATGGCGAACGATCGCATCGTGTCTTGGAATCATAATAGACCCTATGACATCATGAACAAGAGTTTTTTTTTTTTTCTAGATGGTGCGCTTGCCACGATCATCAGTTCGACATGCATGATCTTGAGAAAAATAAAGCCATCTCTGCAACAACAAAAGAAAATGTGGGCGTCCGTGGGGGAGATGCAAAGAAGAGAGACAGAGGCCCGATAATGTCATCGAAGGCCCTTTCCGCTCAATTCTGTTTCTCCGCTTGGTGCATCGATCGATGCGTAAGAAGTGGCCCAAAATCCGATAGCCCGGTATTCGTTCTGGCGTGCTTGCGCGCTCGTCGCGAGGATCGGGCAAAGTAGAAGAAGCTCGCTTAGTCGGGCAATTGCGCTCAGTCGCGCGAAAGGAACGGGGCGCGGACGCCCGCGAGCGGGCGGCGGAGACCTCGCCGCGCAGGCGGACCACCCACGATGGAGAGCGAGCTGCGCAATGTGGCCTCGACCGGCCAAGTCACCGATAAGCTTCGGGGCGAGCTCGAAGACATGAGGACGACAGGAGTTCCGAAGTACGAGTGGGCGCTGCTCAAGCCGCTCGTGCACGTGGCCACAGAGCAGGCGCTGGACAATTTTCGCAAGCAACACCCTAATACAGACCCCGTGGAGCAGGACCAGCCCGCCTATGATGCGCAAAAACAGCGGCTTCTTTCTGCCATCGATCTCTTTGAAGGTGCGCCCTTTACGCTTCAACGCCTGTGCGAGCTTATCTTGCAGCCGCAAATGTTCTACAAGAACGTGTCCAAGCTCATGTTTGGCCTTGAAAAGCTACTTTCTGTAAGTAGCGTTCTCGAGGTCGCATCCACGGCCAACGCCGGCGCTGGATCGTTTTCGACCACACCCGAGCCCATGGAGGCAGAAGGTCAGGCATCGAGTGCGTCGATGGCCACCGAGGCTAACCACATGAGCGACGCTCCCGCGGACGATGGCGACGCAGAAATGTCTGATTCAACCGGGCCTCCCCCCACGACAACGGACGCGGTTGCACCGTCGCCCGAACCGGCCGTGGCGCCAGTGGCCATCACTGCCGAAACCGCCGCCGCTTCAGGTGATGCCCAGGCGCCGTCTTCATTGTGAGATAAAGAATAATCTGGTGCAGATTCCCCTCCCTACTCTCTTTTTGCCCCTCTTTCTTTCAAGCCGATTTGTAGCTCCGCGTGATGTCTTCCGCAAGAGGCGCGCAAGCAAAGGAAAAACGAAAAAGCTTGCGTCTTCTGTACAAGATAAATGAACATCCCTTACGATCCTGCACTAGGCCCTACACCGCGCGCGTAGCCAAGAACTTGGGGTTTTCGCTCTAGTCTGTTCGTCTGTCAAGGTTGAAAAGGAAAAAGAAAAAACCATTGCTTTTGCTTTCTTTCTGCTAGAGTCCAAACGAGAACCTCCTTGATCACCTGTCTCAAACTCAGCCAAAGCCAAAGCCAAGCCCTTTGCCTCTTAGACAACGCAAGGATGATCTGCGCCCTAGCTTGTCGACTACGGTCTGAATCTTTGGCCCATATCTTCCTTGTCACTGGTCACATTTCCTTTTTTTCTTCCCCTTTTTGTTTTGATTGATTTGATTCTTTACATGTTCACGGCTTGCTCCTGTTCAACCTTGGCACCGACTTGCAGTTGATTCAAGCAAATGCGTGTTCGTTTCATGTCGGGGTCCAGAGCCAAGGAGGCCTCAAATGCAGCACGCGCTTCCTCTGGCTTCGCGCAATGTGCAAGGCAGACACCCAAGTTCAGCCAGGTCACAGGATGCCCGCCACAGTCGACTAAACTTCGTTGAAACAGCGCAGACGCTGAAGCATAGTCTCCCAAGTTCATGTACACGCGGCCGGTCTCAAAGGCTACATCCTTAAAGGTCTGCAAAGGATAGTATGCGCTCATGAGCGTGGCAAGGTCAATGCTCAGATCGTACTCCAGCTCGGGGCCGCAAAGTACACTGTCAAAAACGTGCTTGACCTCAAGAAATGAGCCCTGATCATAGTCACTCGTGCGCAGAAGCGCAAGGCCCTCGTCGAGACTTTTCACTCGTTCACGCGTCGTGCTCCAAGCATGCAGCGTGGCAATTTGCCCCGGGTCAGATCCATGTAAAAGCTGATCAAGTGCCGCGTCGCACCTCCGTAGGGAGTGATCGTACTTGAACATGACCGCCATAGCTTTGAAGCCATCCATGTACGAGGTCCGTCTCACGTGTGCACCACGATACACCCTCTCGCAAAAGCGGCTAAAAAAGTGAAAATTCATCATGAACGAGACGCCACCATGCATCACCATTTGTGGGTCTTCGATCTTCGCGAATTCCTCCACTTCGTGGAAGCCCTTGTCTGCCACGAGTATCATGACATCTGCTGGATCATAGCAAAGGCGCACGAGATTGCGCACAACGCGAATTGCGCCCAACGGAATGAGCACTGAAAGCTCGTCCTCCTCAGCCTGATATCGGCGGAGCTGCTGAACGAGTACCTCGCGCTCGACCGCGGATCCCCGAGGAAGAAGCTCACGAGCCAACAAAGCGTCTTCGGCCGCATCGCAGAGATCATATGTCCACGATAGCTGCGGTCGGAATTGAAGAGACCCACCGCTCCATTGACACGTTCCGCCGTCGTTGTCGCCGCCATGAGGAGGAGAACGGCCCGGCGAACCAGGTGCAGGGCTTCGCATTGTTGAAGTGTCCAAGCTCCGTCGCACGGGTAAAGGCTTCCCGAGGCCTCCAACAATCTCAACCTGAGCACGATACAGTACGCCCCGGCGAACTTGAAAGGCATCTTGCTCGAGGGAGTCGAACAAATAATTACAAACGCCGATGACAGGCGCCTCAGTTTGCCCCGCGGTGATCGTCGAGCCGGACATCTCAAGGACGATGGGATCGCACCCATCTACATGTGCTGCATCCACAACTGCGAGATCCAGAACGCCTTCGTCAAAGAGTGTTTGGAGTGCACTGTGAGACTTCCAAAACCTCACACTAACCTCGTGCACCTCGGTGAGCACGTAAACAATGCGCGTGGGCTTGTCTCCACCACGCAAGGACTCTTGTTCCAGCTGCAAAAGACGTGAGGCAACGTGAAAGCCAAATTTACCTGCGCCAGCGCCAAATTCGAGCACATACGCCCTGGTCAATGGATGGCTTCTCGCACGATTTCTTGCGCGAACAAACTCGAAAATGGACCGCGCGTACCCGTGCGCTAATCGCACATTTGTAGACGCAAAACTTGGCACAACGCCGCGCTGCCAGCTTTCAATCCCTTGCGAGGCGTAGAATTCACGCTGGAACGTCCAGATTGCGCTGTGCGGCAGAGGACATCCTGAGCTCCCGCCTCGACTGATCTTCTCCGTTGCGGGCCGTCCGCTTTGTACCCTCGCAGATCCCAGCGAACGCGATCTCATTCGCGGTCTCGAAGAGAGCGGCACAGGGGATGAAGGCGTTGAAAATGAGGACGGTGGCACCAAATTTGAATCTGCGTCGACTTGCGGGGCTGATCCTGGGCGCGGTCCAAGCAGACTCGAAAAGTTGCGCGCGGCTCGGACATTATCGTTGGCACCATCACGCTTATCGTCATGGTCAGTTACGAAATTGCTCGCGTCCTCTTCCTCGAAAATATCGTCATTGACCTTGTCTTCGCCCGTCTCGCTTCCTTGGTCTTCGCTGCCGAAAAAAGGTTCTTCACTTCCGCATGCTGCAATCGCGTTTCCCATTCTTGAGACGACCGCGTTTTCTTCTTCGTGAGATGATATGACCGCAAGGGTGCGGACGCACAGCTGGCTGCGAGCAAAAGCAGCAAGCTGTTTTCAAAGTGGGCGTGCCGAGCCGGGTTGAAGATTTCCGTTCTGCTGTCTGTTCTGGCACGGGTTCCGCTGCGTCGCAGGCTTTGCTCGTGACTATGTCGAGACTCTTTTTTTGCGTAAAGTTCGCGTGCGGAGCACGACAATAAACTCGGTCTCGGGACTTGCCTCGAGCAGGCGGAGCACGTGGACGCTCTCGTGCTCAACGCCGGCCTCGGCGTCGCGCAAGAGGCCCTCGAGCGGTATGGAGTCAGCGCCGAGGGTCTTGAAGCCGCCTCCTCGCCAGCGCGGTCTGCGCTCGATGAGGAGCACGCGCGCGCTCGGAAGGGCGGCCAGCGCCTCTCCCCGTAGCACCTCGCGCGCCTCGAGCGCCCGTGCGGCGCCCACGCGCAGCGCCGTGCCGCGCGTCCTCGCGGCGGCGCGCAGCCCGGGGACCCAGGCGCCCTCGGCGTCGCCGCGGCCCTCCGCGCGCGCCCAGGGCCCCGCGCGGACCACCACCTCGCGCCGCGCGCAGAGCCGCGCCTGCCGCGCCGCCGACCGCGCGCGGGGCCACGCCGGCGCCACGAAGACGGCCTCCGCGCGCACGCACGCGCCCGGGCTCTGCGCCTCCCCCTCGGGCGCCTCGTCCTCGGAGTCCGCGGAGTCGTTCTTGTTCTGCAGGCCCGGGTTCTTCTTCCGCGGCGCCCGGGTCAGCTTCCTGCCCTTCTCTTCGAGCGGCAGGGCCGGGGCCCGCGGCTGCGGCTGCGACCGCGGCTGCGACCGCGGCTGCGGTTGCGAGCCCAGGTCGGGATCCGATGCGGACTCCGACGCGGAGGCCGGGGACGCTGAGCCCTTTCTTCGTCTTGCTTCAGTTGTTTTGCGTTGGGAATGGAGGGATGCGCTTCGGGCGATAGATGAAGACGAGGAGACTTGGCTGCTGCTGCGAATGCTGCTGCTGCTGCTGGAGAACCTGTCATCATCATTGTCGTCGTCGTCGTCGTGGCTGTAATTGTCGCCAAGAGCAGCCGCAGACAGCTTTGCACGGCGGTGAGTGACTGAATGTGGGTTCAGTCTCACATTGTCACGATCTTTTGCTGGGAACATCACCTTTTGCCGCCTTTCCGTATTCACTCTTGTAAAGGACTTGTGACCAAACGAAGATAGCCCATCTTCGTCCACATAACCCTTCACTTCCTCTTCCTCTTTATTGTCGTCGTCGTCGTCGTCGTCGTCGTCGTCGTCGTCGTCATCGTCGTCGGCACCTTCGCTATCTTCAAAGCAATCGGCTTGTAGAACTGGCGAGGGAGGAATTAAAGTCCACAGCTCATCATCTGTGTCAGAATCTGGGTCCTCATCGCTGTCTTCGACAATACGACGCTGGACAAGCTTACCGAGTAACTGCTGATGCCTCAGATCATAGGCAAAATTGTGGGCGTCGACCAATACAGGCTCCCCATTAACAATTCTTCTCTCGAGGACTTCGACCTCATTGCGCTTGCTATTTCCTGGTTGAGAAGTCGTGACAGATGACTCATTGTCCACGTCTGTGACAGTCTCAAAGTGCCACTTCGCCGCAAGTCTTGGTTCTGCTTTGGGGTTGTTCAATCCCTCCTCCAATACGATCTTTGGTGAATCGGGCAAAGATGCAGACGTCGGACGCGAGGCTAATGCGCAAATATCGGAAGCATCCGAGAAATACGAAGAACCTGAGGACCATCTGGAACAAGAAGAAGAGGTGGAGATTTCGGAGGCTTCATCGTCATCCCATTCACCTTGGCGTTCGTCCAGGGTCCACCTTAAAGCTCTCTGTCTATTGTTGCAGCCTCCGTGTAGATTTTCAACTCTGTCAAGAATGAGTTGTAACCATGACCTTGAAGAAATATAGCCCTCTCCAGCAGCATCAAATATAGAGATGAAAATTCCGAACACCTCTTCAGAGAGTTGCGCACCTCGCCGCTCAAGCTTGCGTTGCACATGGTCAATTGGTACTGCCGCAGGCATGCTTTCGAGAAGCAAAGAATACGGTCGTCTTCGTACCCTGCGTCTTTCGCGTCGAAACGCTTGGCGAACAATAAAGAGCGTTACGCCTTGAATCGCAGCGCGGCGGTCAGCATTTGCGCGGCGCAGCCACGTTCGCTCCCGTCTGATTTCCTGATCAGAAACTTCTACGTTATAATTTTCTCTTTGTCGGTCTTCGTCTCTGTTGTCCTGTTGACCCACCATTCCACGCTTTCTTTCAAGTGGTGAAACAAATTGTACAGCCCACCTCGCAAAGTCTTCATAGGTGATGACACCTCGACGTTGACAATCAATCTCGCGGCAGAGCCGGGACGCTACCGTTTCAGGATACTTTTCGCCAGACGAAAACGCAAGGCTGGCAAAATCTTCAACCTCAACCGCGACCGCGTTGACTCCAAATAGGGATTCGAAAATCTCCGTAGTATGTTTTCCTGATTGCACGAGGGAGACAATACGTTCGCGAAGGCCGCAGCGGTCCGAATTTGCGACATGCTTTGTCGAAGACTCGAGCTCTTTCTCAAGACGATCCAAGGCAATCATGCGTTCCTTTTTGCCTGGGACAGGTTCGGCGAGACATTCCCAAAGCTCTCGTCGCTCCCTCCGATTGAGCGCAATTCCAAGGTTCTTAAAAATGCGTCCAACTTCGCGAGGAGCAAGGTACACGCGTGAGTCGTCGCGTCCAGCCCAGTCGAGCAGGGATGTCCACCCGTGGCGTTTTTTGTTCTCTGAAGCGCGACGGCGAGCTTTTTTTACACCGGGTGGCGTTGATGCTTCACATTCATACCGCACATCTGTGGGCATGATTGCCCCTCGCGCCTCTAGCGACGCACGCGCGCGTCAGGTGCGAGTCTCCCGTTCTCGTACGGGAAGGAATTGATCTGCTCCGCAATCTTTTTGGTTGTTGGCGTGGCGCAGGCTCACTGGCAAGGAAACAAATCTATCCGTTAGGACCCTGAGTGCTAAGTTGCCAGTGCAGTGCAAGTGCAGTGCCACAATGACATTTTTTTTTTTTATAGCTGTGTAGGTAGTACCAATGAGTGATAGAATCTCATGCCGCAGTCTTAAACGTGAACTGCTTGCTGTTGGTATGCTATGATGGTGCGTGCGGTCCCGTCGGCAACGGATGCCGTCTGTCAAGTCAGCTAGCTGGCTGGCAAAATGGGTCCGGTCCCATTACCATACCACGACGATATTGACCCGGGCATGCATAGAAGAGTTGGCATTCTGTGTGCGCCTTGTGAAGTAAGATAAAATTGAGCCGCGAGCTGTAAATTTCGGCGCAGATGCGGACGCGAGCGGAATCGGAATCTGTGTTGGACAATCAAGTCTTTCCAAGCTAACAAGCTGTGCCGGCGGCGCCGTGGAATCAAACTTACAAATTGGGCAAACGGACAAACTCTGCATTCTCTGCCCCACCAAGAACTGACTGAGAGACGAACCGGCCAGCCAGCCACCAGGACGCTTCTTCGAACCGGCGCGTCATAGAAGAATTCGGCCTCCACAAAAGATTTGCCGCTATGTCGAGAGAGAAGGTGGATGCAGTCTATTTGGCGCGAACAAACCCTTTTCAGGTGCGCGCAGGACGACAGGTTGCGGCTGCTAAGCAGCCCACTTGCTGTAAATAAATGCCTACTAGTTTGGCGTCAGTTGCGCCAACGCCAGAAGCAAGTGTGTCTGATCCAATCGCGGAAAGTGCGAGCAATCCCTTGGTTGCCCCTCTGAATAGCGTGGATAATGAGGATACTCTCAACAATCGTAATGGGAGTTCGGTGCTAGGGAATCACCAGGACCGCCTTCTAGTGCCCGTATTCATGCCTCGCGTGCTTGATCCTGACGACACTCTGGCAAGACGTATGTGCATGGCACCTTGGATTGATGCATTTTGCTCTGCACACGGTGTCGAATTTGTTATTATGGCTTCTGTCTTTTGCGCTATCACCGGTCTCTACATATTTAGCGAAGACTACAAGATAGGTTTCTTGGTCGGCCAGGGAATCTGGCTCATCGTCGTCCCACTCTTGGGGTGCAGGACGAAAATTATTCGGCTCCTCTTCACTTCATTCTTACCATGCTATATGCTTATGACTCAAACCCTCGTGGTCGTTCTGGTCTTTTTACTCTACACAGGCGTCTACGTTGGATTGTCTACCGCC
This sequence comes from Aurantiochytrium sp. KH105, assembly GCA_003116975.1. Taxonomy (NCBI): domain Eukaryota; class Bigyra; order Thraustochytrida; family Thraustochytriidae; genus Aurantiochytrium; species Aurantiochytrium sp. KH105. The sequence continues at coordinate 28,534 of BGKB01000032.1, forward strand.
ATGATCTCGGTTGAGACAACTTCATGCGTGCTATGGGATGCGTTACCTACAAAACTTCGCCGAAAAGTATTTCCAGCGCTCCTCGCAGTTTCCTTTGTATGTACAGGAGGATCCATTAAAATTCTGCTCGACTTTAACCGCACATTATCAGACGAAAGCTCGAGCTCGATGGCTATCCGCGCATCCGGCGCCGCGTTGACCTTTAGCGTGTACACTTTTCATCTATTCTGGGCAACATATAGACGACCCTTGGAAGTGGCGGCCGTGACATCTCGCATGCAGACCCTCAAAGTGAGTCGGCACGACTTTCAGGAGCTAAGATCTCAAGTCACCAGACTTAAGATACGCGCAAGTACGGTCGATCTGCCAAACAAAGTGGAAATTTCGCCGGGCATCGACGAGCTTGTGGACGTTCTCTATTCACCTGTTCCACCTCGCGTCATCAATACGCGTCAAACGATTGGCGCCATGGTGCTTGGAAAGACTCTCAGCAACGGTGTCTTCCTTCTCCACAAGCGGATCCCCGGATACAACATAATTGGAACCGTTCTCACGTTGGCAATGTATGCTTGTTTAAGTCACACATTTTGGGCCTTTGAAGAGCCGAGGCAAGAGATCATAGTGGCTTTGGGCTGTCTCGGGGGCTGGTTCCTGGTCACAACGTTGCCCCTCACAAACCACTGTCTCCTGAAGCTTATCCTAACGACCTTTGAGGGACGTCTCGTCTTGACGGTGCAATGCCTGAGCTGTAGCATCATGCTCTACATGTTTCCGAGTAAGGCCACGGTGGTTATCTTTATTATTTCCGTGCAGCTCTTTCAAGGCCTTATTTCGGACGCGTGGCCATCCTTTATCACGGGATATCGTCTACGTGCTATCGGACATGGAACAAATAGCGCGATGCTCGGGGCGATACTCTACTGTATTCAAAACGAAGCCTTCCTCGGGGGAATGCATTCGTCACGAAACCTTGAAATCTACCTTCCTCTCGGGATCGTCGTCAAGCTCAAAGCTGTGCTTCTGAGTGCAATCACTATTAACCTTGCTTTCACGCTCAAGTGGTTCTGTCTGGCTCTGATAGGTACCAGGTTCTGCCTAATTTTGCGTGCCCCGATTGTCCTCACGCAAATGCCGCGCTCGGAATTCCAAAAGTATGAGCGCTTGTGCTATTTGAATCTAGGCCTCGGCCCCAAAGGTTCAGAGTCGCTGTCAAAGCATCCCCTACCCCTTGCCTAGCAGGCCACGAGAGGCTGGTAGAGCCTTGGCTGCTCATTGACGTTGGCACGACTAGCCTGCCTACACGGCCTCTCCTTCGGGCCTCATAAGGATAGGCTGAGGTTTTTCTTTTCTTTTTTCTTTCTTTTTTCCGTTTTCTCGTTGATGTTGCGTTATCAGGGATCAGGCCTCTTGCATTGATTGGGGTGGCAAAGGTGAAGCGAAATTCTTGTGTCGAGTGTAGGTGCAACTGACGTTTACGCGAGCAAAGTGAGCACTGCGTCTACTCTCACTTGCTGGTACTGTTGGATGGATGTCGAAATCCAGGTTCGAGGCAGCGCGAAACGGCCAAATTCACCGGATACGTCCATCCCCCTGCTATGGATGCGCTGGATCAAAATATTGAGCATGCGCGCCGCTGCCGCGGTCAAGCAAAGCCATATGGCGGGATTATGCCGTCCGCGATAGTGTCGCCGGCGCCGGCATCGATACATTCTGCTGAGCTTTTGCTCGCTCGTGCACCCGGCGCGCAAGGGTTTCGCGCTCCTGACAACCACCAATCAAAGCGCGCCCGCCAACCAGATTTTGCAGAGCAGAAAAGTTCGAGGAAACGTAGAAGATTCACCCTATTTGCCACGCACAAAAAATTGCACCAAGAAAGTACTCTCTACTGGATCGACGAAGACGCCTTGGAAGTGAACGTTCGCCGTGAGCGATTCCTTTTCCCGCACTTTAAGCCCATCGTGATCAACCCAAATGCTACGTGGGCAGGAAGTGTTCGACTACCTCGCACCATCGAGAGAATTGGCTTAAAGTACAGCTCCCACATTTATGTGGTGACCAGTTGCTTCTTGATGTTGACAGGGCTATTTATTATTCTCTATGAGTACGACATTGCATTTGCAATGAGTATGGGGGTCTTACCCATATTCTTTCTGCAGGTTCTCGCTCAACCAACAATTGTCACGCTATGCTTCACTTCGTTTATGCCGTGCTATATCATTTTTTGCCAGACAGCCCTGATCATCATCGTGTCCATTCTTTATGACAATACGTACGCAAACATTGCCACAGCATCAATTGGGTATCATTCCAGCGTTGCTATTTTTTTTGATGCGATGCCTATGACCGTCAGAAGCAAAGTGTACGCTATGCTTCCCGTCTATATCCTGATTTGCGTTAGCGGGTCAATCAAAATGCTCTTGGACCAGACCGCTCCGGATTCTTCTCAGGACGCTAACATTCAGATCCAAGGTTTGAGAGAATCATTGGCGAGCCGGGCTGCAAGTTTTTCGGTCAATGTGGCAATTTTTGGTGTTCATATATTTGTTTCAGTATGGAGACGGCCAGCAGCTCTCGCCTCGGTCCCAGCTCAAATGCGCGTCATCAAGGCCGTGCCCCGAAGCCTAAGCCGCATTGTTGCTCAAATTCACGCCATGCAGGCTTGGGAGCGTCGAGCTCGGCAGTCAGACATCAGCTACAAGAACTCTTTTCGAGATCCTGGTGCATGCGGCCAAAGCGAGTTGGTCCGGGTGCTTCTTTCAACGGTGGTGCCGGTCTTAATAAATTCGCGAGAATCAATCGGTGCTTCTTTATTCGGCAAGAGAATTGGAAATCTCCCGTTTCTTCTGCACAAGCATGTACCAGGGTATCCAGTGCTGGGCCCTCTGATAATGTTTGCAGCATTTGCAGTCCTCGCGTGGGCGCTTTTCCCTCAAGAAAGAGTGTCAAAAAAACACTGGATCCCCGTCGTGGTGCTGGTTGGGTGGTCTTCCTTGGCGACGGTCCCACTCGCGAATCTTCGTCTGTGCCGACTTCTGTTGGCTGACTTTGAGACACAAATGTTTTTCGCCATTAAAACAATCTGCATTGCACTCATGGCAAGTATGCACTCGTGGGAAGCCAATCTCATTCTTTTTTCGGCTTTGGCTTTCTTGTACAACAGTATTATCTCCGATGCATGGCCAACATTCATCGTACAAGGTCGCAAGCGTGCGTATGGTCACGGGCTTAATCTCATGCTCGTCAGCGCCTTATACGCAGGTTCCCGACTTGATATACTATTGGATGGCATCAACGAAGAACGAAACCATCGCATATCCTTTGCGGGAAAAATACACATCGAAGTGAAGGGCATCACGGAAAGTTTGCTCCTGATGATTGCTGTATTCACTCTTCGGTGCTTAATACTTTCCCTAGTAAGGCCTGACTGTTGTGTCATCCTCAAAGCGCCAGTTGTGTCCATCATCATGCCTCGTGAAGAGCTCACTCGCTACGAGCTATTATATAAAGAGGCAGTAAGAAAGGCACGTCATTCTGACCAAGTGGCTAACAAGGATGATATTGCTCCAATTCAGAGCGATTCCAAGTCCTTGACAGAGACCACAAAAGCCAAGGAGCAGATGGAGCAAAGATTCGCGTCGCTTCAGGAGCAAGACTGACTTTGTAAGTCAAGTCTTACTACAGTCAAACGCGATACCTTCCGCGATCTGTTGTTCCAGCTCCTCTTTTGACTACTCCCTCTTTATTTTATTTTTATAATTGATTTTGAACGCCGGAGCTCAATGAGGCATATCTTTAGGCAACAGCAGCGCGTCCCGCACCAAAACGTTTTCAAAAAGATCCGTTGTGCAAAACGAAATGCCAGTGTTTTTTATGACGAGCGACCTTCTCTGCCAGAGGAAACGCGCGCGCGCGTACACACATGCACACCCCATATTTTGCTGCTTTCTATTTCTTTGGCTTTTGCGTACGACCGTATCATTCTACTACAGTGTTCATGGACTCTTTCGGAAAGAGAGGAAAAACGAGGTCGTTTGTGCTTGTAAAGCCTTCATGGTCGGCAGCACGCGACGATGGCGGCGCTGTCATCGTCGTCGGTTGCTGTTGCGCCACTTCCTGAAGCAGATGCTGCTGGAGCGCTGACGACCCTCGTGGATACTGCCGATACGGGAGAAGTTCCCATGGATGCACATAGACTCTCCAGGCAAGATACGACAGGAATGCTACGTGGAAACGTCCGGCGCAGCTTTTTACGAGGAAAGGTATCAAGCGACAGCCATTGCGAACGATTCATTTTTCCTGTCTTTGCGCCGCGAATCATCGACTCTCGCGATACGCTCGCGAACCTTGTCGGACTTGGACAGTTTGCAGCGACCTTTCTCAAGGACAATCAAATGAAGCTCCTTCTCATCACGAGCACGAGCTTTACAGTATTCGCTGTCTTTCTGTTCCAAGGGCAGTACACCATGACCTTTATTGCGAGTTTTGGGACCTTGTTCAATCTTTTCCCGCTCGCCCTGTCTCAGACGAATATTATGCGTCTTTCCGCAACTTCATTCATGTCTTTTTTTGTGGGTTTAAATCTCATCGCCACACTCGTCTTCGTGGGGATTCTGTATGACAACCATTATCTTTCCGCGGGCGTCTGCATCGTGTTGATGCAGGTGCTTCCGTGCGTGCTTTGGGACACGATGCCACAAAGAGTTCGCGACACAACGTACTGGGTGCTGATTCTATGCGCATTGATCGCATGGGGTGGCGTGATGAAGGTTTTAATAGATCACGCTTCAAGTAGTGCCAACGTCGATAATCAAAATTTGTCGCCAAGCATAGAATATGCCTTGGCTCTTCGAACAGCCAGCTGCATTGCGAATATAGGATTGTTCAATGTCTATCTATTCTGGGGAATGCTCCGGCGTCCGGCAAAGCTCGCATTGAGTTCGTCGCGAATAAAGATCTGCAAAGCCCCAAAACGAGATCTTCATATCATTCGCGAGCAAGTCGAAGCCATGCGCACGTGGGAATACGACAGCCAGCGAATGCTGAAAGAGCTTCGCGCGAAAGGAGGCGCACAGAACGACATTGTGCGATTCATTTCCTCGCCCATCCCACCACTCATTGTCAACACACGGAATACGATCGGGAGGCGGCTTCTCGGCCCCAAACTGGGAAACCTTTCTTTTTATGTACACAAATTCGTTCCAGGCTATGCTTTTATTGGTTTAGCTCTCCTTTTGGGGACGTACGTCGCCAATGTACATGCCTTTTTGGCGAAGCGCAAAGATGGCATCGATGACACTGTGACTCTAACTGTCTTCCTCGCCATTTGGTCGGTGTTTTCTTCGCTTCCTCTCGCCAATGTGCGTCTTCTCCAGCTCATTGCAAGTGGACTCGAAGTTCGCTTTTTCATCACGATCAAAGTCCTGTGCTGCGGACTCATGATGTTTGTATTCCCGCAGTGGACGATGCCAGTCACCGTTTCAGCTTTTGCTCTCTCGCTCGTGTCATTAACATCTGACGCTTGGCCGACGTTTATCGTGGAGGGTCGAGGTCGTGCCTTAGGCTTTGGACTTTGTTTCTCGACAATGCTAGGAGTTTATGTGGGGATCAGGAATAACACTCTCTTTGGAGGGAGCCTCGAAGGAATGCGCAATCCAAGAATCCACATCGCGAGCGTCGTCTCTATCGACCTGGTGATGGTCATTCAGAGCCTGCTCTTGTCATTGATCTTCTTTACTGGGAAAAATTTCCTGCTGGCGTTAGCAAGGCCCGATTGTTTCGTACTTGTGAAAGCTCCTCTTGTGAGCATTCGTGTTCCTCGTTCGCAAGCCGAAGAGTATCAGCGACTTTTTCGAGAGACGGTCCAGCAAATATCCTCTGGAGCCGCTATCGAACGGGAAGGTCAAAATAATCCTGCTCTTCAAGGAGTTGCAACGCCCTGATGAATATTGTCGGAGGAGATGGAAGCTCTTTGGAAAAAAAAAGTCGATCGAAAGCGCTTTTGTCGATTGAAAACGCTCTTGATAAAAGTCGATTGGAAGCACTTTGGAAGAAAGTCTTTCGGGTGCTCCGGCTCTTTAACACATGGGGTCCTCCGTACAATACATTCCGGTTCGACCAAAAGCTTTTTCATGGAATCATGAGAGCAAAGAGATCAAGCTAACTTTCCTCGGAGCCTATTTTTTTCTCTGAACAATAAGAAAACCAAATTCTTTTGTGTAAAGGTAGGCTGCGCTCACAGTTGATAATCTTTAAACCTCTTTTGGGGATGGGGACAAGAGATGCTCCGCGACATAGCCCTCGGTGTCCCCTGCAGCTATCCAAGCATCCATGGTACCAAAAAGATAGTCCATGTGCCATGAGCCAAAATTTCCGCGATTCTGCAGGTGGTGTGAAAAGTGAAAGGCACTGTGCTCTGCATTAGTAAGACCAATTTTCCCAAGCCAGGTATTCGCGAAATAGTAGCCCGAGTGTGCTTCGTAGGTTTCTTCGAGTCTGTAGACAAGCCACACGAAGAAGATGAGTGGATTGCGCCCAAAGAGAAGAACACCTCCAAGCGTGGGCATGTAATTCGCAGCCACCTGCTCTGCGGGCGAGGCGTATTCTGCCGCAATGCCAATTGTTTCAATGTAGTTGTGATGCTGTTTGTGAATCTTGCTGTAAAGTGCTTTGCTGTGCACAAGACGATGCGCCCAGTAAAAGAAGAAGTTGTTGAAGAAGTGCGCGATGGCAAAGGCCTTGAGGAGGGCCGCAAATCCGGGCAAAGGTGCAATCAGGTCAGGCATACCCAATTTTCGCGCCGCCTTGAAGAGCGCCATCGATGTGAAGGGACTCAGCACAAACTGCCCGAAAAAGGCTTCGAGCAGCGTTTTGTAGACGAGCTTCGAGGTCGGCGCCTGCGCTTTGCCCGCTTGCATTTTGTAGCGCTGCAAGAGTCCACGGTTGTCGCAAACTGCAAAGAAGCCATTGCATACTGCGTATGTGACGGAGTGTACGCCGCACGTGAGGACTGCAAAGATGGCGGCATCGCTAAGTTGACGCCTTCGTAGCGCCTTCACGAGCCGCACATACGTAGGAAAGCTAGCCTTCGCCGCCAGCGTCAGCAATAGAGGCAGTCTCGTATACGCAGTCAGCGTTCTGCGTACCCAGGTGGCCCAGCCGGGGTACTGCGGTCTCGGCTCCAGCTGCGGCCAAAAGGTCGCACCGCCAGAAGGCGTCTTCTTCTTGCCATGCGTCTGCACCTGTCCTCCTTGCTGCTGCTGCTGCTGCTGCTGCTGCTGCTGCTCTGCTTGCGCGCGCGCCTGCTGCTCTAGCTGCTGCTGCGCCATCGTGCTCTCAGCCCCCCTCCGAGTCACTCGAGCTCCGGCGCGGAGCGATTGCGGTTTACTTCCCGGCGCCTTGGGCACGTGCCTGTCGCATGGTCGTTTGCGCAAAGCGACCCAAGTACTACTGCTTCTAGGCGAGACCTAGGTCTGGAGAAGTCCCGGTCGAAGTCCCAACGGAGGGGCTCATCGAGACCCCCGTCGCTGCGACCCTCCCTCCTCGCTGCAGGCCTCGCTGCAGGCCTCGCCGCGGGCAGGAGGAGAAGCGGCATCGGACGGCGAGCGGTCGAAAGAATGTCATGGAGATGGAGAGCAATTGTCATGATTCTTCTGAAATCAGATCATCATCATCATCGACAACAACGACGACAACAACGTCGTCTCTATCGTTATGAACACGAACATCAAGGGTTTAGTATACAAGTATGATATTTCATGTCATTGTTTGTGCAATGTGCAACTACGTCGCGAAGACCACGGTCGAAGAAGCTCTGCAGAAAATGGGGGGGGGGGGGGGGTAAGAAGTGCTCTCTCGTCAGCCGAGCGCAAAGTCACGGCCGCTACGCTCATGAATGACGACGTCGCACGTGTCCTCTGCAAAGTCTTCGAGGAGACGAGACTCCATATCAGGATTGCCCCGCAGACTGCTGGTCACGGAACGGTGGCTGTAAATGTCGTCGAGGATTGAGACCCGCGCGCGCAACTTGACGTGCTCCGCGTGCACGGTAAAGAGCAAAACGAGGCATGTGAAAAACAGGCCAAGAGTGGCGGTCGAGTTCACGTCGGCAGCAATGGCCACCCAAGGAAATGCGATGAGAACGAACTTGGCCAGGTACACTGCAGATGCAGACTTGGGGAAGGCACGAAATGTCTCGAGCTCAGCACTGCCCCCTCGTGCAAGAAGTCAAAGGCACAGAGAAGGGCCATAGCCATGCTGGTGGGAAGTGCCCGGAACCCAAACTCGTCGACGACCGACGCTGCCAAACTAGCGTCCTCAACGTATGTAAAAACAGTGATGCCCCCAACGGCGCTCAAAGCAACCATAAAGATTGGCAAAAACCAGGTGACCACGGCTCCTCGAAGGTGCGACTTGCGCGCGGCCATTTCTGGGGGGTTAAAGCGTTGAATGAAAAAGTAATCGAGCTTGGTGGAAGCCACTACGCCAAAGCCAAGCACAAAGTTGACGTAGTGTTTGAGAGACTGCGTCAAGCTGGCGTTGATACTGCTGAGAATACCCTCACCAATCATGATGAGCCCGAGCTCACTCTCTCGATGTGCGAGAAATCCCAGATCCGATGGAAGAGACGATTCCAGGTCTGTTTTTCCGATGAGCGCGCGAAGGATTTCTAAACCAAAGCTCAGGTAGTGTCCTAGGCCCCAGAGCGTAACAGGAAGGAGCACATTTGCTCCAAGCGCGATGGCCACATAGCTTGCCAGCAAAAGCACAATGTTGATGATCGACATGAGGGCAAAGTGCTTGACGGAGCCACGCGCTCTTACGTTGTTTCGAAAGGTGAACCATATCTCAACGAGCTGGGCGACCACAATGAGCTCGAAAAGGAGTTTCGCAGTCGTAAAAAGGTACATGTATGTCACAAAACGTGGGTGAGTCATGGCAAGATGCTCACGCACAGGGACGGCGCTTGCCAGAAAGGCGACAAGGCCAAATTGAAAGATATTCACAAGGCGATGCAGGACATCGCCCGAGATGAAGGTTGCTTGCAGGAGATTGTGCTTGTTCCAGCAATCGAGCACCGCGGAAGCCTCAAGCACAAAGAGGCCCAGGGTGTACACCTCAAAGTTCAGGAGATACTCAAAGTTCATGTGGTTGAGACGATATGCGAGCGCCACGACGATCAAGTCGTAAAAGAGGTTTTGCCACTTCATTTCGTGAGCTGTATGGAGATGCGTCCAGTCCAGTCGAGGTAAGAATGGCCGATAGAAAGCCTTGTCGCGCATGAACATGCGTATCTGCTGCAGGAAGGTCTCGCGTTTGATTTGCGGAGCCTGGTTTTCCAGCCCTTTTTGGCTGCCGTCCGAATCGAGGCCGAGACCGCCTCGTTCCTCACAAGGTGAGGTCTCGCCGACGCCCGCGTCACTTGCGACGCGAGTTCCGGCAACGTTTTCGTCGTTGTCTCCGAGACTCATGTGCGAGTCACTTTGGCGAAGGGCCTCAACTTGACGCAATAGGGCCTGGCGAGCGCGCTGTTCGCGTCGCTTCTTCACGCGGTACTTGAGCTTGCCAACAGCAATGACGACCGTCATAGTGCGGTTGAGTTTGCGCCTGCGCCTGAAACGACCCCGTACAATGTCGAGCACGAGCAAGGCCAAGAGAAGGCCATCTGCACAGAGGACGACAAAGACGGGGTCAGCTTGTGCCGCCCCAAGCGCGAGGAAAGACATTGGTACTGCGAAGAGACGAACAAGCCAGACACGTTTCTTTTCCTGACCATATCCGAAGCGAAGGCGACGGCGCGGAGTCATAATTTTGCTCAGGGAGCTCGATCGCGTGCGGGCCCCAATCGTTCGTGAAAAAGACGTCCTCGGCCCTTTGACTCGCTTGGGCGCAACGCGTGGCGTTCCCACAGCGATACCTTCTCCTCCCGTTTCGAGATCTTGCGCACGGGCAGGGCGCAAGCGCGGAGGCCGCACTCGCATGCCGGGTGCCTTGAGCGAGACAATGCGAATGCCGAGCTCTTGAAGCGCGTCAACCTGGAGCAGTTGCTGCACGGCGAGCAAAAAGGTGGCCGCGCCGAGAGAGGCGGCCAAGAACCAAAAGTAAGCTCGGCGTTTTTGCGAATACTTTGCGGTCTCGTACTGCAGCGCTTCGTGATCTGTGACATTGAAGAGGTCCGGGAAAAGTTTCGCCTGCAGGTAGAGAATCTTCTTGAGCGCCACACCGCACGAGATGAGGGCGCATGAATAGAAAGCGAAGAGCTCGATCCAGATCACAGCAAGAATTCTCGGGCCCCGCAGCAATACGTGGTCTTGCTCGGCAAAGGGCATTGAGGTGTAGTGTAAGAGCTGCAGAACGCCCATCATCAGGTACGAAAGAAAGAAGAGGGCGAACCATGAGACCGATAGCTCAGGAACGAGCGCGTTGCGATCGAGGCCAGTAAAGATGATGATTTGCAGCACGCCTTCGCCCATCATGAGCATCGTGAAGCGCCCAAAGCGCACGATGCAAAATCCCGCGTCCCAGGGAATGCTATTGCTCTCAGAAAGACCGTCGCAGAGACTGAGAAGCTGCCAGGCGGCGCGACCCACGAGGTAGGCGGCCAGCCACAGCATCGCAACGGCGATCAGCGGACATTGCTTGAGGATGAGGATGAGCGCCAGGAGCAAAAAGCTGATGGGCACACATTCCATGAGTGCGCAGATGCGCGCGTAGGCTCTGACGTTGGCCTCTTTTTGCTTTGCGGCCCAGATCTCGACCCAGATGCCAAGCTGCAGCAGGTGGTAGGCGAGGAGGCAGGCCGTGAATCCGAGCGCTTGACCCTGTTCGTAATTGCGGAGATGTGCCTCCTCGGTAAGCTGGTGCGCCGCGAGGGCAATGAGCAGGGTTTGCGCGACAAGCACGAACCTGTGAAAATTGTCGTCGAAGCGCAACGTGGCGTCCAAGGCCAGCCGCGAGAACCACGCTCCGTACAGGAGCAGAATGGTGGCGAGGAAGATGAGCAGGTTCTCCCAGCCAATATCTTCGCCGAGTAGCGATCCCGTGCGAAAGCTCACGCCTACAAAGGGCAAGTCGAAGAAGAGTTGCGATGCGCTCACGTGGCGGTTCTCCCTCGGCACGCCCCACTTGTACCGCGCGGTTGGATGCGCAAACACGGGTAGTTCATGGCGCGGCGTCTCGTGGTGCTGGTGGTTCTGCTGCTGGGCTGGCCCGTGTGCTGGCCCATGTGCTGTGGTCTCCTTGCTCGCAATTTCACCCGCCTCGGGGCCGTGGTTCTGGTGCTGGTGCTGGTCTTCTTGCTGCTTTTGCTCGCGGTGCCCATTCTGGGGTCCCGCGCTACCGCCGACGGTGAGCATCGGCCGTGCACAACCTCACTCCCTCACTCCCTCCTCCCCTCGTCGCCTTCCTCGCCGCGGCCTCGAGCGAGATCGGGGACTGCTCGCGAGCCGTTGTCGACGCGCCGATGACGCGCGTCCTGGTCCTTGCCTCGTCCTGCTGGCTCTCGCCGTGTCTGTCAGCTAGGCCTAGTACTGCTATCGATGAGCACTCGTCCCGGGCTGCTTTCTTACTTATACTTTCTTTCTTTCACACGGGGTGTGCGCCGTTAGTCAATGCTAACTAACTAACCAAGGCCAAGCGGCACGTGCCGCCTCGCGACCCAGCGCAGCCCAAACCAACCCGAGCTGCCTGGCTGGCGGCGACGCAAAGACGAAGGGAGCAAGCCAAGCAAAGCCTGCCCGCGCACGGAGAAGTCGCGCAGCCCCGGCGCCGCACAGACCTGGCCGGGCGCAGCGCCGACGGTGGACGGAGAAGGGCGAGTACCCGAGTCCCGAAAGATGTGCTAAGAGAAAGGAGGGAGATGGAGAGATTGATGCCAACCAACGCGCAAAGCGAGCGAGGCGCTGGACGAGCGCCGCGAGAGTGAACAAGCGGCCGCGCAGGCAGGTCGCCGGGCGGAGAAAAAGGCCGCGGGCGGGCGAGCGGAGAGCTCGACGCGGGTCTGGATGGAGCTGCAGCAGATGGGGCACTGGATGGATTGGGGAATGGAATGGATGAAGATGAACTTGGCCAGGTCCAGCCCGCGCGGGCACGCAAACCCGAGAGGAGAGCTGCTGCGAGCGCAGGTGCGAGGACGCGCAGGTGAGCGGCGCGGACGGTAACGGCTAGACTGGGCCTGCGCGACTCCGCTGCGCTGCAGGTTCTGGGTCGGTCGGGACGACAATCTGTTTGTTCTGGCATTTACATGGGACGCGGCACTTACGCACGAAGAAGACTCGAACCAAGAGCCAAGCAAGCAAGCAAGCAAGCAAGCACCAGCAAAAGCTGCGACTGAGCAGGTGCAGATCGGCCGAAAGGCGCAGCTGCAAGTCGAAGCGCGGCCCCAACGCAAGCAACTCCGCTGCGCCTCGCACAGTCACGTTCGCAGATGCTGCTAAGGCGCGGATGCTGCTAAAAGGCGCGGATGCGGCCAAAGCGGATGCAAGTGCGGATGCGGATGCGAAGCGGCCAAGATCCCAGCGAGCCACGCAAATAAGATCCAGGCGCTCAACGCTGGTCGCTGTTAAATTTAAAATTTAACAGTAAGAGCAGTCCGCAGTGAAAAGCAGGCCGCAGGCCGCGTTCCCGATGGCGTCGTGCGTTAGTTTGTTCGCTCTCGCAGTCCACGTGGCCAGGGCCCCAAGAGAGGTCCCGGTCGCAGGAAGCGGCACGAGGAGGACTCGCAGGTGGTCGGTCAATTTGTCCATCGCGTCGACCAGCCCCTCGCGCTGCTCTCTATGCCGCCGCAACTGCTGCACAGAGGCCCTCGAGCGACGCAGTTTTCTGCGGCCCCAAAATTGCCCCAAACGCACGCACGCACGCACGCACGCAAAAAGCCCCGAGTCCGCAGGCGCTCCTGCTACTTTGCGCATTCCGAGCGAGGACGCTTTCCGCGCCACGTCGCTGCCATTCCGCAGCGCAGCTGCATACGCCACGCCCTCGCAGCCGCGCTCGCTGAGCTGCTGCGGCCTCAGCTGCATCCTGTGCCAGCTGCTGCCGCAGTTGCCGTAACAAAGCGCGCTTTGCTCCGCTTGCCTCTGCGCAATTGCCTGCCCCTCGGGCAGCAAGCTCGCGAGCGCCAGGCCGCGCGCCCTCGGCTCCAGGATCCGGCTGGCCTGGCCTGGGGTCGCGCCGCGTCTGTCAGGGTCATCGGCGCGCTCGAAGTCGCGGCGGCCGCGTCGGGATCGGCGACGGGGCCCATCCAGGTCGCGGCAGGCGCGTCCCAACCCACCGCGGGCGTCCCATCCCATCATCGAGCACATCTGCGCTCGCGGCAACTCGACCCGTCTCGAGTCATTGTCCCTGGCCGACTCGTCGCGTCGAGTCTGAGCCCACCCGCCCCGTCCGTCGCGCCGCCGCCGCTGCCGCGCGAGGGCGCTCTCCGCGCGCACGCGGGTGCAGCTGCGCAGTCACACGAAGGTGCGGCGCAGGTGTGCGGGCCTCGCATCGATCGATCGATCACCTACCTCATCATAGCTCGCCAGGCCATCATCATTCTAATCAGCATCATCAACAGCCAGCATCGGCGGCAGCGTCGGCACCATCAGCGTCACCTCACAACAGATGGCGTCGCGATGTCTGCTGACGCTGGCGGCATGGTGCAGCTCGCTGTGGATGGAGGTCGGCGGGCGACGAGGAGAACTTGGCTTGGCTTGGCTTGGCTTGGCTTGGCTTGGCTTGGCTTGGCTTGGGTCTCTCTCGCGGTGCAGTCCATGATGGCCGGGGCGAGGAAATGGAAAGAGGGCAGGAAGGAGGAAGGAGAAAAGGAAGGAGGCCGTCATCGCGGCCACCGCTTTGCGGTCGTAGTTTCCGCAACGCAGGGCCTGATTGTGAATGGAATGGGCGAGATGAAAGAAAACCGAGAAAGAGAGTAAAGAAAGACCCCGTCGAAGCCTTTGCTTTGGGTCCACCGATCGATCGCTCGATCCACCGATCGACCGACCAACCAATCTGCTTGCTTTCTTGCTCGCCAATGTTATGTTTGCTTGCCATGGGTTGTCGATGATCAACCGGCGAGGTCTTGTCCAATGGCACCCACCCAACAAGAGAGACTTGACTTGACCCGTCGCATGCACGAATGACCCTGCCCACCCGTGAATGCAACATGAACGAACAAACAAATGAATGGTCGCAGACGTGACCGTCGCACACGAGCCTCCCACCCTCGCCCCGCTCGCTCCGTTGCCGCGCTGGTCTCGCTCGCACCTCTCGCGCCTCGCCTCGCGGGCCTCGCCTCGCGGCATCCCATTCATTCATTCATTCATTCATTCATTCATTCATTCATTCATTCATTCATTCATTCATTCATTCATTCATTCATTCATTCATTCATTCATTCATTCATTCATTCATTCATTCATTCATCCATTCATTCCCTAATCATTCATTCATTCATTCATTCATCCATTCATCCATTCATCCATTCATTCTTTCATTCTTTCATTCATCGCGGTCCGGCGGCTTCCAGGCGCCTCACTACTAACATGTAAAGCAGTTGCGGCACGCGCGCAGCGAGGGCACAAACAGCTGCAACCAGCAGCGCGAGCGACCTTGCAAACGACACCTTTCCGCAGCGCAAAGCCGCGCGCGCGTGCCAGCTCCTAGTTCCCAGCAGCCTGCGCGTTGTCGCTTGCTGCTTGCGTGCTTGGCACCAGTCAGATCAGCCAGCCAGCAGATCAGCCTGATTGCTCCGGCTGGCCGCGGCGTGCTCGACTGTCTAGTCGAATCGAGGGCGCAAACCGCAAAGCCGCAGCCAGTGCCCGGCGCCGTCAGGACCCTTGGCGCGGGCAGGAGCGGCGTGGGGAGGCAGCGAGGGAGGGGCCAGGGCAGCGCCGGCAGCGGAGAGAGGCGGCGGGGCGGCGGCGGCGGCGGCAGCAGCAGCATGCAGGGCCGCGAGGACGTGCGCGCGGCGTACATGCCGCCCGGCTTGCAGGCGGAGGCGATGACGCTGCAGAAGCGGCGGCAGCAGGTGGTGGCCATGTCGGCGGCGGCGCCCGCGGCGCCCGCGGCGCCCGTGGCCGAGACGAAGAAGACGATCCCCACGGGCGTGCGGTTCCTCTTTGGCACGGTGAGCGCGGTGACCGCGACCTTCTTCACCCACCCCGTCGACGTTGTCAAGTATCACCTGCAGCTTGCCGGAAAGGGCGGCAACGCAGCGGCGCCGACGACCACGATCGGCGCCGGACAGGACATTCTCAAGCGCCAGGGCCCCAGCGGCCTGTATAAGGGCCTCACCGCGTCCATGATGCGCCAGGTCAGCTACGGCACGACCCGTCTCGGCATCTACACCACGCTCATGGAGAAGTTTGCCGCACCTGATGGCTCCCCCCCGCCCCTCGCCGAAAAGCTCGCCTTTAGCATGGTGGCTGGTGGCGTCGGCGCCTTCGTGGGCAACCCCTTTGACCTCTCGCTCGTGCGCATGGCCGCTGACTCCTCGCTGCCAGAAGCGCAGCGCCGCAATTACGCAGGCGTCATGGACGCTGTCTCGCAGATCGTGCGAAAGGAGGGCTTTACCTCGTTGTGGATCGGTGCCGGTCCTACCATTTCTCGCTGCATTATCCTCAACATGGCGCAGCTCACGACGTACTCGCAGGCCAAGGAGGAGCTGCTCAAGACGTCCTTCTTCAACGATAACATCTGGTGCCACCTTGCATCCTCCATGATTAGTGGTTTCGTCGCGACGGCGGCTTCCTTGCCCTTCGATGTAGCCAAGACCCGCGTACAAAACGCCGCCAAGGGCGAGTACGCTGGTATGGCCGACTGTATCATGCAGACCGCTCGCCACGAGGGCTTCCTCAGTCTCTGGAAGGGCTTCACGCCCGCATACCTGCGTCTTGCGCCGCAGACTGTCCTTGTCTTTGTCATTTTGGAACAGCTCAGCAACTCGTACAAGCGTCTGTTCCTGAGTTGAGCTAGCTCACCTAATTAGGTCGTCTTCGAGAAATATATCTATATCTGCCTATTCTATTTTCTCGCTCTCGCTCTCGCTCTGGCCTTCCTTGCGGCTCGAGTGTGCCTTTTCTTGCTCTTCGTATTCCTCGCTCAACCTCGATGCGAATCACTGCGATCGTATTCGTCCGATCTCTCGTCGAAAGAGGCCCCATTTTACAGGTAGTACAAGGAACAGGCGCCGTGCCTGTTCCTGAGCGCTACCTGTTCCTAAGCGGAGACAAGGTTGTCTCTGGAGAGCTTCACCGTGTCGCCAACGAGCTATATGATGCAATGACTGTCCTTTTGCTTCACTCGTCGCAGCCAACATCTGCAGGCTCGTACGATCTATTCGCGTCATTTTCTTTGTTTTACCTAAATTATTATTGCAGAAAGGAACTGAGATCTTCGCCACTCAGCTGCTGCAGCTTTTTCGCAGTGCGGTGGGCCTCGCGCTTCACGCGCGGGTCCCGGTCCTCCAAGAGCTCCGCCACAGTTGGCAAAGTATCCGCAAGGAGAACAATAAAAGAGTCTCCGACGCCCTCGAACAGCGCAACAATCGTGTGCAGTGCCGCCACGCGCACCTCGCCGGCCGCGTGGCGCGCATACTCCAACACACTGCGCTGTACAGCTTGCCACAAGGTATCGTCTGTCACCGACTTGGCCAGCTTCACAACGCACGGGATGACGCAGTCGCGCACGAAGCCTTCATAGTATGCCACATCGCCTGTCGGGTCAACGGCACTCGCCGACGTTGACTTGCGCTCATCACGCATCTCCACGTCCTCGTCCTCGTCGTCCTCGTCGGAATCTGCGCCAGCGCTCTCTGCAGATGTCTCGTCGGCCTTGACTCCATGCAGGGCGCAGAGGTCCACATCCAAGGGGGCGAGAACAGCGTCCAAAAGTTCGACAAACTCGCGATTTGTGGTCTCCGAGTCTTCGGCCGCCGCAGAACTGGCAACGCGGTGCTCACAATAGGTGCCGACGACCTCCAAGGCGCGCTCGCGAACAACACGCTGCTGATATCGCCATACCTGGGCCCAGTCCTCCTGCTTCGCATTCCGCTTCGTGCGTTTGCCAGAAGGCGCGCTGGCCACGTCTTCGCAACCGACCTCAAGGTCTCCCTTGAGCTCTTCAACAAGCTGCTCCAAAAAGGGAACCGAAAGACCAAGCAACTTTTTCCCGAGCGCCGAGGCAAAGACATACAGCGTAGCGGCCGCGCACTGCCGCTGCCAGTCCTCTGCAGGATTAACAAGAACAGCTTCGTCCTCGTCCTCTTCCTCGCTTTCGTCCTCGTCCTCGCCGCTCTCCTCGCTCTCCTCGTCATCATCGTCAGAAGCATCACTTGCTGCGTCGCGGCTCACCTTGCTAGCCGATGGTGCCTTGCGCTTGGAACCGACGCGCGCGCCCTCTTCCTCAGCGTCGTCCACATCTTCCTCCTCCTCGTCGTCGTCATCGCTACTGGCTTCAGCTGCTTTTTCCTCTTCATCATCACCAAGGTTTTCAAACAGCGAACCCGCGCGAGACGCCAGCGTTGCAGCTTTGCTGTCGACTTGCTCGCGCAGAGCATTAAAGAGCTGCTTCATCTGTGCGGCACTGAGAACGAGCACGTAGTCCATAAAAGCGTCGGCAACCGTCTCTTCGAGCGTCTGCACCTCCGAGGCGACTTCTTCGAGTTGCGACACCGTCAGCGCAGAGCATCCAGCACCCACAAAACGACGCGTGTCGAGCGCCTGAACAAAAAAGGCGGTCAAGCGCGCATTTTCCTGCACAAGCGCATCGCGGCCCAAACCCTCCATCGAGGCACGAACAATTGACACAAGGTTGCGAGCCGCGGCAAGACGATGCTCTTCCACAAACGAGGCGTAAAGTGCGGTCAAAGGGCCGAGCACGATGCGCGCCTCCATTTTGCGCGCGACCTTGTCGGCAATGCGCGCCGATGTCAGACGAACGAGCTGCGGGGCACCATTGTGGTTACCGCGGCTTGCCACCGTCAAAACATCTGTCACGTACGGCGAGAGAAACTGAGGAAGAGTGCTCACAAGGGCGTGGATGCTCGTTGCGGCGCTCTGTCCGAGGAGCGCTCTGGCCTCGCGGACGACACGATCCTGATCTGGCGATTCGTCCAGGTCCAGAGCCTGCGAGAAACAGACAAACATGCTCTTGCCGAAGCTTGGCAGGAGCTTGAGCACGCGCTCACCAAGGACGCCGATCAACGTTCCCACGCAAAGACATGCGCTGCTCGTTAGCTGAATGTGCGCAGTCGTCACGTTCGGACGATTAATTGCTGCGCTCGTCCGGCGGAACTCCTTCACCACAGAGTCCAGAACCTCGACAAAGGGCTTGGGATGCTGCGCGCCGAGATGCTTGGCAAGCACGTCGACGGCCAACAGTGCCACTTGCTTGTTCACGTCCGACTCCGAGCGCTCGCGAAGAATTTCGTGCAGATCCGACACCATTTCCAGGAACATAAGAATCTCTTCCGTCTGCCAGCGAGCGTGCTGCTGTTCGACCTTGGCAGCAAGCTGGCGAATCGCCAACTGCCGCACATGCGGATCGCCATCACGCAGGAGCTCTTGGACAACTGCAACGAACATGGGCACAGAAAGAAGAGCACTCAGCTTGTCCAGAATCAGGCAAAGCTGATCCCGCACAGCAGACCACACCGCAGACTCCTCGTCGCCCGTAGACACGATGCGGCCTGCGCGGTGGATTTGACCGTGCAGAGCATTCAAAAGGCCCAGAAAACCAGCACTGCCGTGCAGCCCCGAGGCGTTGACCTGTGCCTGTGAGAGGGTGCGCAGCATACGCATAAAGGCCTTGCTGCCGAGATGATCAGAGATCAGACCGCAAATAGCATTCACAAGGTCGACGCCTCGCGCGGCGTTGACTGTTCCATCAAAGTCTAGCGCCGCAGCGAGAGCGGCGTGACCTGCTTTGCGGGCGTTGCCATCCGCCGCTGCTCCGTTGGTCTTGGACTCCTCTTTTTGCTCTTCCTCTTCCTCGTCAGCGTCGTCGTCCTCTTCGTCGTCGTCGCCCCCGACATCTCCGGTGGGCAAGAAACGATGCATCACCTGGATCATTTCGACCACGGCGGCAATCTGGTCCTCGACAGAGAAGCGCGCCAAAAGCTGACCCGCGAGATCCTTTTGCTGCTCCATGTTGTTTCGGTCCTCTGCATCTGCGCCGTTCGCGCTTCCGAGCATGAGTAACAGAACAGCCCACAAAACGCGATTTTTATTGCCGCAACTCTGTACGAGAAGCTCTTGCAACTGCAAAAGACGCGCAGGGTCGCTCGAGTGCGCCGAAGCATTAACAAATTCCTTGAGCACGTCCATAATGGCCGCATTGGAAAAGTCAGCCCGCGACGAGGCAATGCAGCGCGTCACCTGCTCAAGGATGACCATGTGATACACGCCCGAAGTCCCTGTCTCCTCCTCCGATTGCTCGGCCTGCTGACTGGCCTGACGCACAATGGGAAGAATCACGGGAATGGTCTGTTGCGGAAACACCTTGGTACAGGTCGCCAAAAGTTCCAGCGCTGCGTTCCGCATTGCAGTTGTTTTCGCCCCAAGAATGCACGAGACGACCAGCTCGAGGTCGACAGCCATGAGAGCTTCGTTTGCGCGTTTGCCGGGCGCCGCCTCGAGAATCTGCATTGCGCAGTTCAAACAGGAGATGACAAGCAAGTCGTCGTACTTGCGAAGGACCGCAAAGAGTGCAGGAAGCGTATCCGCCGCGAGATCGACACGATCGGATGCGCTCACCGAGCCCCCGCGCGCGCCAAAGAGACGAGCACGAGTCGCCTCCAGAACGATTCGGTTCGGGTCCTCTTTCAAACGCTTCTCGAGCATCTTGCCTTCAAAAGGAACCCGTCCGAGTGCCGTGACGGCTTCGTTGCTCAGGGTGCTGCCGGCGCCTTCCTCGGCGACGAGCGAACACAAGGCGTCAAAGGCAGCGTCCTTGTCGGCTGCGGTGAGAAGCGCAAACACTTGCTGCGCACTGAGCGTGTGCAGCACAATCTGGCGTGCCGACTTGACACTGAGACCCTTGAGGATAACATCAATGTGGAGCCGGCCAAGCTTGCACTTTTTGGTGGTCCAGCGATGCGTGACGAGCGACAGCACCTGCGTCATGCCGTGTTCCAGTGCCTGGGCAGCCAACGCGGCCGCCTCAGTGGATCCAAAGACTTCGCCGAGATCCGGAATCTTACCGAGCGGTCGAAGCATGTTCTCTACGCAGCGCGCCACGCTCACACCCGATGCATCGTCAGCATTGGTCGCCGCACTTGCAATGCACGCCGCGCGCTCCAAGATGGCCAAAAAGGTCTCTTCACTGTGTAAGGTGCGAAAGCAGCGTTCGAGACTGTCCGCGTCGACGTGGAACTCCTTCGAAGCGTCGACGACCTTGGCCAGAAGCGGGCTGAACGCCTCTGCCGCAGATCGTTTCCGCGAGCACCCGGAACCGACCTTGGGGAGCGCCTCGGGGGCCTTGGAGCCGGAATCAAGGTATGCCCGAGTAAAGTCGGCCGATTCCATGACGGCTTGAGCACAATCAACGGCAACACCGCGGAGTTTGGCATCGGTGCGATGGCAAAGCGGATGAATGAGGTAAGGTGTGACCTCGCAGAACGAAAAGCCCTCCTTGCCCTGCGGATCCCGCATTGCACGGATAAACGCGGTGGCAAGGACAATTGCACGTCGTTGCGCCACAGAGGTGGCCACAGAGTCAGGCAGAGCACCGGCACAAATCAAGAGCAGCGATTGCAATAGCACGCCTTGAAAGCACGTCGTGAGCAGAGTCTGCACAGACTTGGCGCAGGCATCCTGGTAAAGCTCCTCTGATGCACCCAAGAGCGTGCACAGCAACACCATCGAAGAAGGCACTTGTTTCGCGCCACCGTGCAGGGCCTCGCGTACGAGACTGGTCTCCTTTTCGTTTTGAAGAGCATCACACTGAACGAGACGCTCCAAGACCTTTGCAGCGAGTTCTGCGTCGACATGAGCGACAGTAGCGAGTTTGGCAGCCAGTTCAGCAGTGTCGGCATCTGACGTCTCTGCGATGGCATCCGCCAGCGCGACGCAGCTTGCCGCGGCCGCGTGCGGAGCGCTGACGCGGAAGGAATCGTTCAAAAGCCAGTTTCCGAGCTTGTTCGCAAAGGCTGGCACTTCCTGAAGGGACTTCTCCGCGAGCGGCGCCACGAGTGCAATGTGCTTGTTTGTGGCCGCGCAAGCCGCAAGAACGCTAGTGACGATGGAAGGGTCCGATTTGCTGGCCTTTCTCTTCTTCTTGCCGTCGGGAGCCGACTTTGAGACTGCAGGAGCGAGGGTGAACAGAGCAGCTGCGAGGCCCATGAAGTCGTCGAGACTGGCAAGAGGTCCAACAACGGGAGCCCATTGGAGAAAGGCCTTGGCAAAAGCGGGCTCCGTGCTATGCCGCGCGCACGCGGTGAGCGCAGCCTCGACGATAAAGGCTTCTAAAGGAGCTTCTTCTCCCTTCTTGGACGATGTCGGCGTCGTTGAAGGAAGGGCATGGAGCTTGGCGGCAAGTGCGAGTGCCGCGACCGAGACCTCGCAGTTGTCGTCCATGATGCGATCCATGAGAACGCGAAGGGAAACCGTGTCGCGAACGAGGTCGCCCTGGGCGAGCTGCTCGAGCGCGTGGCGGCGAACACTGGCCTTGTGGTGATGGAGAGCAGCACGAAGCGGCACACCGTTCACGACACGATGGGCAGCAAGCGCCGCATTTCCCGAAAAGCAGTCGGCAGCAAAGGAGAGCAGCGTCTCGTCGCTGGAGGCTTCGAGGAGCTCATCAATCGCGTCGCCGCGCTGCGCAGCAATCAGACGACCTGCGACGAGACAGTTCTCATCGCGGCCAGTTTCGCTATCGTACTCGCTGACGGCCAGCGCATGAAAGACGGGCTGAACGTTTGCAGGCATGCAGACACGCATGCAGGCAATGAGCGGCTTCATGCCCTCTGGGTCCGCCGCTAGCTGCGCATAGAGCTTGGACACGAAGGACTCGTCCGCCGAGCCAGCAGCAGGGGACTCGCCAAAGGCAGATGCGAGCGCGGCGCTTAGGGTGTCAGCTCCATAATGCGTTGCAAGGCGCGAGACAGAAGAGTCCGGGATGGGGAGGTCGTCCTGGTTGTCAAGGACAATAGCTGAGCAGCGCAACGCATCTGCAAGCAAAGGCTTGCGGGCTTTGCGGATCGTGGCGAGAATTACGAGTTTGGCGGCCTTGGCCGAAAGCGCCGAGTAGCGCGCGAGGTTGGCGCCAAGGATGTAGCCGGCGCGCTGAAGGAAGTCCGGTCCGTGGTTCGAACGCAGCGCTTCTACGGTCGGAGCCATGAGGACCTGGACGAGCTTCTCCTCATCGCCTCGCTGACGTGCGCGCCGCAGGCATTGGCAGGCGAGGACCGTGAAGAAGCTAGCGACGCGCTCGTGCTCGGGCTGCCGAAGTGTCATTGTGGCGCAAGCAGCAAGAATAGGGGGCTCCGCGACGGCGGCCTTGACAAGATGGTTGCGGGCCAGCGGTTCTCGCGTGCGCGTGAGCTGTTTAAGAAAGGCCCATCGCGTGTTCTGCACAGCAGTTGGCAGGCAAATGACCTTGGCGAAGATCTCCGTGTCGTGGAAAGGAAGGACGCAGCAGACGAGGGCATCTGCATTCAGCTGATGCACGTGAAATTGGCGCACCAGGTACTCGAGGACCTTGAGCGATGCCTTGTGCAGGACGTAGCGGCTCAGGGTCTGCAAGAACTTGTTGATGGTTTCGTCGAGCTCCTTTTCGATCTCGGGCGCGAGGAGCTCGCGCTCGGTCGCGGATACGGCCTTGCCAAAGAGGGAGTCTCTGAAGACGGCCAGGTCGTCGGCGCCCTTGGCGGACACGAGGGCGTCGAGGCCACTCAGCCCGAGCGCGTGGATCGTCTGGCGGTCATAGTCTGCGGCCTCGTGGCGCTCGAACAGCAGCGAGGCCCGCGTTCCGCGCGAGGGGCGGTCTACCGTCCCCGCCGCCGCGCGCGTCTGCGCGAGCTGTCTCTCGAGGCTCGTCATGCTGGCTCCCTCAGCCTTTCGCGCTCGGCTGTGTTTGGTTGGTTGGTCTCGGGTTCCTCGCCTCGATTTTCAAAACCTGGCCCAGAACCCGCCGCGCCCGCGCGCCGTGCGGAGACGCGGGCCGGGGAACGGGCGGCGGGACGCTCCCGCCGCTCGCGCGCCGCGCGCTCGCTCGCTCGCTCGCTCGCTCGCTGCGCGCGCGCTCTCCGCTGCCTGCCGGGCTGGCTGGTGGCGCCGCAGGAGGGTGGGTGGTCTGCTCGCCTCCCTGCTTGCAAGCCTGCGCTCTGCTCTGCTCTGCTCAGCCACCCGCGCCCGCGGCCTATCAAGGGGCCTATCGGGGCACCCGATTCCGGATCGAGTGCCCGCGGGTCGCGGCGAGCGAGCTGCTGAGGCCTCGGGGTCTTGGCGGAGGAGGGCGGGATGGGGACGGAGCGGAGAGGGGTGCGGGTGAAGCAAGAAGGCTTGTGCGGTGGTGGAGAATGATTTGGAGAGGGGGAGGGAGCTGGGAGGGAAGGAGAATGGAGAAGCGAAGTTTTGGTGGGTTTGGAGCTTGGAGGGGCGAAGAAGCGAAGTTGGGACTTTTGAGGTTTTGCTCAGTGTCATGAGGGATCTATCGATCTATCTCTGAAGGGCAATGATTGATAGGGGCGGAGAAATAGCGTAGCATGGCTGGTAGAACGATGCTCGAATAAGGAGACGATTTCGTTGTGTAGATATCATCGACGCGAGTCAAACAATCTTCAGTCATTTATTTGTTGGTTGTGCCCTCCACACATCAAACGCATGGATGAAAGCTTGTCCTTTGCGAGCCAAACGCAACGTTTTTCTTTTACAAGGAAAGATTCCTATTCATCCTTCTTGGACCCCTGCGCAAGCACTCAAATCAAAGCACGTAGTATCGCCCACCCAGCCACCCACCACCAAGCCCAAAGCCCACAAAGCCCACAAACACGATCCCACAACTCATTCTCCACGAGTATACGTCCTCACAGGATGACAAAGCACGCGGTATAGATTGCAAAAACCGCGCGAAATCCCAAGCTGGCAGGAAAGTCCTCTCCTGATTCCCCCAAACCACGCGCGCCTGGAGAGAACTGAGGCAGGTCAGCACGGCGGCCAGCCATAGCGGGTGGCCGGGCCCCGAATCCCCCTCGCGGGGCCCCAGATTCGGCCGAGGAGCAAAACCCCAACCATCATCTCGCGCGGCCGCGCGAGGCAACGGCGCGGGAGACCTCCCCGCGCTCGCGGCCCGCCGCGCTCGCGGCAGCCGCGCTCGCCCGAGAGGCGGCGCGCGCTCGTGCTGGCTCTGGGCTCCGAAGGTCTCGCGCCCGCAGCGACGTGCTCGGGGCGCGGCATCATGGCGGACGCGGCGGCCCCGTCGGCGAGCGCGACGGCCCGCGCGACGAAAGAGCCCTCGAGCGCGACGCCGCGCGCAGAGGCCGGCGCCGTGGGCGGCAGAGAAGCGTCCTCGGCCCGGGCCCCGGGCTCGGGCGGTGAAGTGGTCGAAGCCAAGTCCCAAGCCGACCGGAACACCGTGAAAGGCAACAGCTTTGACGTCAAGAACACGACCACGCCGCCAACATCACCAACAACAACGACGATGACCTCGCGTGCGGATACAACCCGGCGGAGAGGGCGGCGGAGAGCAAGGTCCACGTCTGCTGCTGTGGCCAAGAATCCTGCTGGCGAGAGACGCAGAAACGGAGCCGACGCCGAAGACCGACGTTCCGAGACGGACAATCGCGACACGAGCTCACGCCGGCGCTACAACAGCGGACACAGGAGCACGAGCCGGCACCGGAGGTCCTCGCGTGAGAACAACAGCCAGCGCGGCACGCGAATGCAAAGTCGCAGCGGCTCGATTCCGCGTTATCGCGGTGAAGGCAGGGAACGCAATGGCCAGGGCCCTCGAGAGCGCAGCTCTCGTGATCGCCGCGATCGAGATCGGGATCTCGATCGCGATCGAAGGGGTCGGGACTATAAACGTGGAGATAACAGGGATCGAGGACGGGAGTATGACCGCGATCGGGATCGAGATCGAGAGCGCAGTCGCAGCCGCGGCCGCGCACGCATATCCAGTCGGGATCGAGACCGAGACCGGGACCGAGACCGAGACCGAGACCGGGACCGGAACTCCCAGAGGAGTCGTAAGGATGGCTCGAATGATGCGAGAGCGCGCGAACGAGACCGAGATCGCGGTCAGGGAGGAAAGAATCGCAGCTACGGAGGAGGTCGCGGTCATGGGGACCGCGACCGTGACCGTGACCGTGACCGTGACCGAAACCGTGATCGTTCTGGTCATGACAGAGAACGCGACGTCGAGCGCGGACGAGCCTCCCAAAAGGGCAGGGAGGAGGAAGAAAAAGACGGCAAGTATGCCATCTCTAGCACACGCCGAAGCCGGAAGCGCAGCGCCTCTCACGGTTCCAAACGCAAGCGTCAGCGATCGAGGGATAACGCACCCGCCCGCCGTGAGGGCCGTGGAAGGGAAGGTAGCGGGCATGGAAGTGCGCATCGAAAACGACGTCGCAGGCATCACCGACGGCGTGATCACAGACGACGTCGATCACCACGGAGGCGATCGACCAGCCAGACATCTGGCTCCCATGGCGATGAGTCTTCATATGATGATGAAGTCGGCGCCTACTATGGCAAGTACAAAGACGTGATTCGAGATCGCTACGTAATCCGCAAGGAGCTCGGTCGCGGAACATTTGGGAGCGTGTATTCTTGCATTGACAAAACCCATCCTAATGCTCCACCGGTGGCTGTCAAAGTGGTGCGCTGCATTCGGCGGTATGTCCTGGAAGCAATGGAAGAGGCTGCGATTCTGCGCAAGATCACGGGCGTCTCGGAGAACCTTCGAATTGCAAAATGGCTCAATAACTTTGAGTGGAAGGAACATTATTGCATTGTCTCCGAGGAGTTGAGCATGTCTTTACATGACTTTCAAAAGGCAATTGACTTCAAGCCTATGCGACTCGAGCACGTGACAATTATCATGAAGGATCTCTTTGAGGCTCTCATGTACCTGCACGAGGCAAGCATTGTGCACACGGACCTCAAGGTCGAGAACATCATGCTTGAGCGTAGGCCTCCAGACATTCATGATTATGGGAAATCTTCCAGCCCTTTGGCAGACCAGACCAACTTTAGAGTGAAACTCATTGACTTTGGAGGCGCTACACGAATCAGATCGAGCCGACCGTATAGCATGGGCATTATCAGTACGCGACAGTACCGTGCTCCCGAGGTATTGCTGGATCTTCCGTGGTCCACTCCTGCAGATATTTGGTCAGCTGGCTGCATCCTGATGGAGCTTCTTTGCGGCAAGCTTCTCTTTGAGACGCACGAGGAGCACGAGCATCTGGCACTCATTGAACGTGTTGTAGGAGGTTTTCCTTCGCGTATGGCCGCGGCTACTCCCGAGCTTTTTACGTCGCGTGGCTATGCGCGATTTCCTATCTCGAGCACGCCTTCTGATCGCGTTGAATTTGTGCGTCGGGCGCGGCCGTTGAAAGATCTCGTCCGTCAGTATGCCCCTCGTGTCTCCCAAGAGTCCGACGAGCAGTCTCTTACATGGTTTACAAGTGTTGTGTCTGACTGTCTGAAGATTAACCCTATGTCCCGCGCGACCGCCACGGAGCTTTCGCGCCGTCGTGTGGTCGATGAATCGTCTTAGTCGCCACTATTGTCATCATCTCTCGCAGCCGTCAACTTCGTATGGAGGTCATCATGCGAAGTGTTGGGAAGACATGTTGTGTGTGACAACACATCGTTGTTCGTCAGGAAGAACCACATGTGACGTCTTTTGTGTTATTCATGCACAATATACACTATTTCGACACGGACTTGCCCTTTTTTTTAATAAAAAAAATGATGAGGCTTGCAAGAGGTGGGTGGTTCCATGGAGCGAATTCGCAAGTTATCCTTTTTCGAAAATAACGCTGTGGCCAACTGTACTTTTGATCGATAAAACGCAGTCTTCGGACGGATGTAAAGAAAGATTGATTGAAGATGATGTGTAAGGTTGAGGTCTGATTGTAGGGCCGAAGCGAAATATGAAACGATCGAACATTACTGATGAAAGAAATAAAGTCCACTGAAAACTGGGAGAGAGCCCAGCTCTGGCAAGGCACAGGAAGTTACCCGAATGGATACTCGAAACTATGCTTGCGCGATCGGGCCAAGCACCATCACCGGCATGCTAATCAAGCTCAAATTAAGTCAGGGCAAAGTTCCCATCGCCTATTATTGTCTTGTAAGAAAAAACACACAGCTTCTTTACTCTTCCCAATTTGGCCGAATATACCAAGCAAAAACTCTCGATTTTTTTTTTGAATTAGGCTAGTCGAGATCAAACTTTTTCAGAACTTCTGGGTCTGGTGGCGCACCGGTTTTGGTCATTTCGCGGACCACCTTTTTCAATGCTGCGAGCTGCTCATCCTCTTGAGACTTGTCTGCATTGTTCTTGATCAACTTGACACGAGAGGCATATGTGAGCGAAGAGACCGTTTCCTCGGAGTTGTAATCTGCAGGAGAAATATTGACGAACATAAGCGTCTTGGCATTACCTCCCAGCGAGTCGCTCATCAGCTGCGTCAACACATTGTTGCGGTAGGGAATAAAGCTCTCGCCACTGGAAAGCGCAGAGATGACGTCGCCAAGCGCAGAAAGCGACTTGTTAATGCTCATGGCCTCCTTCAGGCGCTCGTCTGTAGCACCCGTCTTGTCTTGACGCTCGGACCCAGCAAGATCGACAAGAGAAAGCTTGCCAATGCTTGTCTTTTTGCTCGTGAGGTTGGTGTTCTCGAGCACCAGAGAAAAGACAAGATGCGACCGCGAACTTCCAGCATTCATCTTGGTAGAAGCCACCTTGCGAGCTCCGTTGGCACGATCGAAAAAGTCGAGCAGCTCCTCGGCCGAATCCACCGTGACCATTTGCGCACCCTTGATAAAGACCGTTCCCTTTTTGTCCTTTTTGATATCGAGACGCGGCGGCTGCGCGGGGACGAGCGAAGCGTCGGCCTTTTTAAGCACCGAGTAGAGCAGATCGACAAGATTGTCGAGATAGATCTCAAGCACGTAGAGCTTGACAACGAGGCTGTGGGTTTTCTTCGTCTTTTCCCGGATTGCAAAGATCTCCGTGACACTGCGACGCACAATACCCGGATGTTCCTGGGACCCTACCATGGTAAACGTCTTACCGCTGCCTGTCTGGCCATAGGCAAAGACACAAACGTTGTAGCCATCAAGCGATGACTGAATCAGATTCTGCGTGTCCTCAAAAATGGAGTCTTGCGTCGAGTCCGGACCAAAGCACCGGTCATAAACAAACTGTTTTGGACCCTTGTTGGAGACCACATCGAGCGTGAACTCGTCCGGAAAGCTGACGACCTGGTGACAATTACGATCCAGTTCGTACTGGGCCATGGGGCGGCAACGCGCAAAGACACGAATTTTACCCTTCATGTCCTCCATCATGTTCCAGTATTCCTTGCGTAGCTTTTGTTCCTTGCTGTACAAGGTCTCAAGCTCGGTGCGTTCCTGATTGAGGGATTCTACAGACTTGCGCAGCTCCTCTGCCTCCTCTGCCACCTTGCGAAGCGACTCGTTCTCCTTTTCGAGCTTCTCCGCCGCACTTGCCTTTTCCTGAAGGGCTTTGACAGTTGCTGTAGCAGCTTCAAGTTCTTGCTCTTTGCGCGCAGCATCTTCGGTGCTGGCCTTGAGCTGGGCCTCGAGGGTTCGCACAGCCTTGGCGTGTGTCTTTTCTGCTTCCTCGCTCTGTTTCTTTTGTTTTTTTTTGAGGTCCTCGAGTTCCTTTTTCAGTTTGGCGCTGTTTGCGTCGCCCGCACCCGCGCGACCGCCGCCCGCACCACCGCCCTGCTTTTGAAGTTTGTCGAGTTCTTGCTCGAGCCGGTTTGCCTTGTTTTTGGCTTCCTTTGCTTGTTTTTCAGTCTCCTTGAGCTTTTTCTCTGCAGTCTTGAGTTTCTCCATGTATCGCTTGGCGGCCCCGCCTTGATTGCCAGCATTCCCAGCGCCCGTTTCTACATCTTCTTCCTTTTCCTTGATGACGCGTTTTCCGAGCTCATTCGTCAACTTGGCGATGACGGCCTCCTGCTCCTTGATTTGCTTGAGAAGTTTAGCATCATTCACATGTTCGCTCGCACTTGCTGTCGTGGTGTCTCCGCTTTCGAATTCTTCCAAAGGCACGGTCTGATCGCCCATGTCAACGTCTTCAAATGCCTCCTTTTGAGCCTCATTTTCGTTCGTGCTTGGCTTTTTCCTCGTTTTCTGCTCCTCTTTTGAAGAAGATGCCGACGCTTCCGATCCAATCGACGCAGCCGAAGCGCCATGACTGCTGCTCTCCTCTGCATTACCTTCCTTTGCTTTCGCGGACTTGGACTTCTTTCCTTTGCGTTCCTTTTTCGTGGGTGTCGAGCTTTCGGAAACGAGGGAAGCAGCGGACGCCGTAGCACTTTCGGCACCCACCTCGTCCGTTTCCTGGGCTCCTGTAGAAAGTTTGTCGTCGCTTTTGTCTTTACTCAAAGCAGCTTGCAGCTCTTCCACGTAGTCAGTTTCCTCGTTTGCCTTTGCAGTAGTGTTGTCTGCAAGATCTGCAGGGGTTTCTTCGTCGTCCTTGTCCATCTTGCCTTCAGATTCGGTTTGGCGCTCTTCCTTACTCTCTGCTTCCTTTTCGTCGTTTGTCTTGGCCGCTTCGTGTTTCGACTCTTCAGCAGCGGGAATTGATTCTGTATGATCATTCAATTTGGTCTCGTCGGCGAGAGATTTGTCTTGGGCCTCTTCAAGAGGTTCTTTTGGGGTTTCGTGCGTTCCCGCGTGATCCCTCTTTTCAATACCCGCGCTTTCCATCTGAGCGGCCTCAGTATGGCCAGAACCAATATCGGCGACGGTTGGACCGTCGAATGCTTCATCATGGTCGTCATCCACGGGAGAGTGCATGTTGCGAAAGACGCCAAGCTGCTCTTGCAGTGTCGATACGTACTCTTGGCGTTTGCGCAACTTTGGTTCAAGCTTGGCGATGGCTTCTGCATTCTCTGATTCACCCTTGGCGCGCAACTTTGCGAGTTTGCTCTCGAGCTGGTTTATTTTCCGCTGCTGCTCCTCGATTTTAGACACAAGTCTGTTCTCGAGTTCTACTTGCCGGCCGTCTTCGAGAACAGATCCGTCGGACTTGCGCTTCGATTCCGAAGCTCGAATTTCGAGCTGTTCGGTTGCGCCGGAATCTTGATTGGGAGGCGGGACCGCACGAACGCGCTCAGAGGGCTCAACCTGGGGTTTGCTTGACTCCGACTCTGCTTTGGCGTTTTCAATTTCGACTGTTTGTGGGGGAAGCTCGTGCCGTTCGGGATGCTGCGGCCCGGGATTTTCCGAAGCGGTACGTAATAGGTCTTTGATCTCGCGATCAATCTCGATGACGCGAGAGTCTTTGGCGGCGTCGTTCTGGTTCTTCTCGCTTGTGCCTTCATCGACAGCAGGGCCATGCTCTTGCGTGTCTGTTTGGGTCTCGGCCTTGCGCGCCGCCTCGAAGTCCTCGAGGGCTTTCGCACGCGTGCGTTCAAGAGCAAGGTATTCGGCAAGGAGATCTGCACGCTGTGCGGTCAGAATCTCCTCGACATTGGAAACGACGATTGGAAGACGTGGATCGACCTGGATAACAGGAATGTGAATTTTCTCTGGCGTCGGAGGTTCGGCAGGGCGACTGTCAAGCTCAAGCTGGAGATCGTGGAGTCTACCTTCGAGGGCCTGCTTTGCGGCATCAAACTGGGCTTCCTTGTCCGTAATTGTCCTTTGTGAATGATCGAGCGCCCGCTTGTAGTTTTCAATGCACGCAAGGGACTTTGCCTTGAGAGAGTCAACGTAGTCTTCGTATTGCTGCCTCATCTCGCGCTGCATGAGCTCGTGACAGTCTTCTGCCTCGGCAAAAGCGAGCAGATTGGCTTCTTTGACGCGGCGCATCTCCAAAAGAACTTGCTCGATTCGCTCGCGCGCAAATGTGAGCGGAACGTAGGTTTCCTCGTGAGCGTCAACCTCTTGGTTTTCGATTGCGCTCTCGTCGATGAGGTCTTCGACGCGGAGAGAGGCATGACTTCCAACGAGCCCTCTCGAGCCAAGGGATGGAAGAGGTTTTCGAGGCGGTGCTGCCTTCGCCACGGCTTCGTCGTGAATGGCGGCGGCTTCGCGCTCTAGTTCGTCAGGATCAACTCGAACACCGAGCATTTCTGCGGCTTCTACGGCCGTAGCGTCATTGTGGTCTCCTTGTACGGGAATGTCGAGCTGATTCTTTTCTGGGGGCGCCACGTCCCCGGGTTCCACGGCGCGCGAGCTTCGCTTTGCCGGGCTATTGCCCATCTTTTTGCTCGTCGCCCAGTCGATCCAAGAGGATAGGTATCTTGTACGATCAATCAGCTCGCAGGAAGGATTTTGATGGCGTGCTCAGAGGCCCCGGCCAAGAAAGGAGCGCCTTGCTTTTGTCGCACAAGTGTCAGCACCGTCTCTCTCTGCAGTTGGCTTTGAATGGCCAAAAGAGGTCGGAGTACCACGATTTCTCGGACAGAATTTGCAAGAAAGCCTCTGCTCGTTGATTTGGGAAGGCCGAGCTCACGAGACTGATTGATGAACTGGATTGCACACGCCCCGTCGTCACTCCTACGCGAAGTGCTGACGAAATTTCGGACAACAGCTTGATGCCCTTGTCCGCGCGAGTTTTCCCTCGTTGCTTGCCCCTCCTTCGTTTTGCGCGAACAAGACAAGGGAGGGAGGGCTTAAGACTGACAGAGCGGTCGCGAGGTGGGTCGTGGCGTCAGCAAATGCCGGGCCGGGCCGGACCGGCGTCTGCGTCAGCGCCTCAGACTCTATACCTTTGGCGAGCCGAGGCAAGCTCAAAGCTCCACTCAGACAGCGATCGCACGGTATTTGCTTGCTCTGCGGCCTGTCCCGAGCGCCCAGGGTCAAAAACGAAGACCGAAAATACGATGACAAGCAAAGTAGCCGTTAGGGACGCATTGAAAATGTCCTCCCGACATTTTTACTTTCTGGGCAAGGAGAGCAAGACCCATCATGGGTGCTTTTAGAGCGAGCGAGCGAGAAGTTATGCGATGTAAGAGATACTGAAAAGGAAGACGAAATTGGAAAGGTGGATAATTGGGACGAAGGTGGGAAGTAATAACGATCGCTGTTGCTCATCCCTCGAAAAATCAGTTATAAAATTTAGGCCTAGCTTGCAGTGCTGGGCCTAGAGGCCTAATGTAAGTTTGAAAGCAGCTAACGCGCGCAGTGCGCATTGTAATTGTGAGTTGCGAGACATCAACCATGGTTAAATCCATGCTGATGAAGATGCGTACAAGGTGGAGAACAAGGAGGACGGGACAGATTCAGACAGGTCGTTTCTTTTCTTTACGTTATAAAATCGGCTGTTTGCTCAACTTGATAGGAGTGAATACAAGCGCAAACCTGCTGCTTCGCCCATGTTTGAAAAGTTCAGCAATGCATTACTTTCTCTTTGTCCGGTACCTTTCTTTTTAAACGGTGGGGTCTGGGCTCTCGCCCGCCTCGCAAACATTTTCTGGAATGTCGTGCATACGAGGGTGCTTGACGATATCTGTGCGGTCCTTTTGGTAATGGCCATTGCAAGGTCCCCACTTGTCCTCGTTCCAGAGGTCTTCGACGGCCTTGCAGAGCGCCTGGGAGATCTCGTTTGGCTCGCCCGAGGAGGTGCGGAAAATCTCCCCGGGAGGAGGTTCCTTGGCATGGCGGTGAATCTTTTCCTGCTGCTGACCTTCGGAAAGGGCGCAAATGAGTCCTTCATAGGCGTCCGGCCATTCAGGCTCGTCCTCCATAAACACTTGGAGGAACGAAAGCAGATAGGCCGTGGCGCGGGTAAAGTCCCGCTCCATGTCCTCGTAAAAGAGAGTGGCAATGGGCATGGCGTGGTCCTCTTGCAGGTGAACGCGAACAGTGGGTCCCTGGCGCGTCTTGAGCTCGCCCTTGGACTCCTTCTCCCAGACATCGTACATATTCTTGATACGGCCAATCTTGTGGGAGGCAAAGTTGGTGCACTTTTTGATGAGGACGTCGCGGTCGAGCGAGCCCGTGTGGCCGCCGCCGTGACGGTTGCACTCGGCAAGAAACGCATCAAAGGGGGAGCGAATAACGTGAATGTTTGCGTCGCAGAACTTCCAAATGGGGTGCTTGTAGTGAAAGCCATGGTGCGACTTGATGACGGCGGTGGCGGGGTCTTTGACGTCGAGCTTTTCACCAACAAAACCATTTTTGATGAGGTTTCCGTCGCGGTACACGGAACCGGTGTAGAGGCGCGTGCCAGCGCGAACGACACTTCGCATCCAAGTGTTTCCGGAGCCGGGAATGGACGTTAGGCCTACCTTGAGTCCGGTGGTCTTGGTGGTATCTCTAAACTTGTACTTTTCCGCGCAGATCTTTGGCATGCACTTTGGAGGTCCGGCCTCGATACGCTTGATGACGCTTTGGGCCAATTCTTCAATTTTACGGTTCATCTCGTCGACCTGCTCGCGCGTGTAGACGGACTTGCCCTTGACAAACTTGCCCTTTTCGCTCGTAGGGGTGTCCGGGTAGATTGGGAGGCCATTCTCCTGAAAGTCGATGGGGTCGGTGGGGTTGACGTCGACTTCGAGCGCCGAATCATCGGGTACCTCGTTGGCGTGGCTCGCTCCAAGTAGTTTGCTCACGGTGGCGTCGTTACTTGTGGCTTGGTTGAGCATGAGGATGAGGAGCAAGAGTCCGCATACGCTGAGTGCAATCTTGACAGGAAGGGGCAGACCCTCCGCGCGCTTGCTGAACGCGGCCATTGTCCTTTAAGTCTTTCTCTGCGTGTATGCGAGAGAGGTAGGGAGCTCTTTCGCAGGTCTAGGACCAACTTTGGGCGGCGTCGGCACGATCAGCTAACTGCCTTTTGCCGCCTGCGACGACGGCCGAGTGGCTATCGAGGCAAGCGGGAAAACCTCACGGGTAAGGGGAACACCCCTGCGACGGCACGCGCGATCTATGGCGCAGCTGCGCCTACGGCGACCGTGATCGACGCCGCGCCGCTAGGTTTTTACCGATCAATCTGCGCGGGGTCTCGAGACAACATCATCGACTACTTTCGGGGTAAATGTCCGTGCAAGAAGGGGCAAAACCCAAGACTAAATACCCCAATTATTCAATTTTTATTTTTGGTTCGAAGAGGAGTTTGGTGAACTGACCGTGGCGATAAACGAGGCAACAAGCGACGAGCAACGAGCGACAAGGACGTGACGTTAGCAGTAGATGAATTTTAAACAAAAAAAAAGCCCCTTAGGCCTATAGATTTTATTCGATACACAACAAGAGCATGCGCGAACGAAGGAATAGCGAACCAGGGAGAAACTAGAGGTTAGACTCGATCCTTATCTTCTTGCTCATCTCGAGCCACGAGTAGCAAGCAAGAAAACATTGACATCAAGAGTAGAATGGGAAATCATCAACCGGGAACCGATATCGCATCCGTATGATTCGCAAAGGCAAGTCGCTGTCGCAACCAACAATTTTTTCCATTGATCCGTCGTCGCAGCCGACGTTCCGGTCCATACAAGACAAAAGAAACGGGAAGCATCACTGTCACACAGAACACGCGACAAAAGTGCAAGGATACATACAGGTCAAAAAGAGAAAAAAGGAGAATGGACGAGCTCGATAAGAGATCGTTTATTTTTTTTTGGTGGTAGTGGAAGAAATGCTCGCTCTCGCGTGCGCTCAGATCCGCATCAGTAGATGAACGAAAAGAGGACATGCAAGCTAGCACACAAACTCAATCATGGATATGAAAGAGGATGGAGCCGCTTACTTGTCACCCTTCTCGACCTCCTTGATGACACCGACGGCGACGGTCACGCGCATGTCGCGGACGGCGAAGCGGCCAAGGGGCGGGTACTCGGTAAAGGACTCGACGCACATCTTCTTGGAGGGGATCATCTTGACCATGGCAGAGTCACCGGACTTGATGAACTTGGGGGACTCCTCCAGGATCTTACCGGAGCGACGGTCCATCTTGTTCTGGATCTCGGCGAACTTGCAGGCAATGTGCGCGGTGTGGCAATCGAGCACAGGTGCGTAGCCGGCGCGGATCTCACCGGGGTGGCCCATGACAATAACCTGGGCGAGGAACGAGTTGGCGCCACGGGGAGGGTCCTCCTTGACGTTACCGCACACGTTACCGCGCTTGATGTCCTTGACGGAGACGTTCTTGACGTTGAAGCCAACGTTGTCACCGGGGGTGGCCTCAGGGATGGACTCGTGGTGCATCTCGACGGACTTGACCTCAGTCTGCACGCCGGTGGGGGCGAAGTAGGCGGTGATACCGGGCTTGATCACACCGGTCTCAACGCGGCCGACGGGGACCGTGCCGATGCCACCGATCTTGTAGACATCCTGGAGGGGAAGGCGGAGGGGCTTGTCAATGGGGCGCTTGGGGGGCTTGATGTTGTCAAGAGCCTCCAGCAGGTAGGGTCCCTTGTACCAGGGCATGTTGTCGGACTTGTCAATCATGTTGTCACCAGCCCAGCCAGAGATGGGGACAAACTTGATCTTCTTGGGCTTGAAGCCGACCTTGCCGAGGTAGGCGGAGACCTCGTTGACAATCTCGTTGAAGCGGGCCTCGCTGTACATGGTGGTCTTGTCGTCCATCTTGTTGATGGCGACGATGATCTGCTGGATACCAAGGGTGAAGGCGAGGAGAGCGTGCTCGCGGGTCTGGCCATCCTTGGCGATACCGGCCTCGAAGCCACCCTGGGACGAGTCGATGACGAGAACGGCGACATCGGCCTGCGAGGTGCCGGTAATCATGTTCTTGATGAAATCACGATGGCCGGGGGCATCGATGACGGTGAAGTCGAACTTGGGGGACTCGAACTTCCAGAGGGCGATATCGATGGTGATACCACGCTCGCGCTCGGCCTTGAGCTTGTCGAGCACCCAGGCGTACTTGAAGGAACCCTTACCGAGCTCGGCGGCCTCCTTCTCGAACTTCTCGATGGTACGCTTGTCGATACCACCGCACTTGTAGATCAAGTGACCGGTGGTGGTCGACTTGCCGGCATCGACATGGCCGATGACGACGAGGTTGACGTGCTACGCGGATTCAATCGAATCGAACCAAATGAGGAGCGTCGAAGAAAAAGTTAGTCTCTCTGTTTCTCGCGTCCGTTGCTAGGTGAGGCCTAGCCCCCCTTTATTGCATATATCATCGCACAACCGTTTGGATACAGAACTGTCCTGGTGGTACCGGCGTCGCCATTGTCGCTGTCACGCCCGTCTGTCCTCGTCTAATTCTCTCGTGTGCGCAACGACAAAGAACCTTCAGGGGCAGGCAGGCAGGCAGGCAGGCAGGCAGATAGGCAGGCTGGCGTCCACCCGTTTTTCTTCTTTTTTTCTGTATCCATACGGTCACGGTGGACGATCCGGCCTTGCGGCTCCATTTTCACGTACCTCCTTCGTCTTGCCCATCTTGCTTGCTAGTAGTCGCTTTCGAACTGCTTCTTCTCTGCGCACATCATCAACACGTCACGTCCGTCCTCCTCGTCAGTCTCGCCGTCCTCGTCCAAGATACTATCCATCCACCCATTTCGCCTCCAGCCTGGCTGGCCGGCCGGCCGCCCGCTCGCGATCCAGGCGCGGGCGCGCTCCGCTCGCGCGCGCGGGACGGCGCCGGCCGCCCGCTCCCTGCGCGCGGCGCGGCGCGGCGCGGCGNGCAGGGCGCCCGCTGGCCGCTGCGGCGCCGGGGGGCGCGGAAGGTGCGGGGTGCACCCCGGGGGGGCAGATAGGGAGCGCGGCGCGGGCGACGCGGCCGCGAGCGGAGGCGGCGAAGGCGGGAGGAGGGGGAGGCGGGGAATCGGCGAGGCGCGGAGGGGCGGCGAGAGGTGCGCGGTAGCCCCCGGGGGACTGCGCGGCGCCCAACGGGGACTAACGCGGAGGCTCCGCGGGCCCGCGAGCGGGCGCTCAGCGCGCACTCGGGCGCGCACGCCTTTCTTTTCCCTTTCTTCTTCCTTTCTTTCTGACAGCTGCGGCGCGACCGATCGATCGATCGATCGCTCGATCCGCGCCGAGACGAGCCTGCCATGCTATGCTGCCGGCCGGCTGCAGCACGGTGCGAGCGAGGCAGGATGCGAGCGGCTAGCGCCAAGAGGCAAGGCAAGCAAGCGGCGGCCAACGGCGCGAGGCAGATAACAAAACGTGCGGCCCTCGCTCACTCTCTCTCCCTCCCTCCCTCTCTCTCTGTGCCTCTCTCACTCAGTAATAAGCAAAAACAAGGGCGCAAAAGGAGGTCGAATCCTAACGCCTCGCGCCTCGCGCTCTCTCTCTCCGTCGCAGCCAGGCTGCCAGGCCGGATGGATTGGACTCGTCTCGACTCGACTCGACTCGACTCGACTCGATCCGACTCCACTCCGCGCGACGCGGCTGGACGCGGCCGGCCAATGGATGGGTGGCTGCGTGCGTGCAGCCCCTGGCCGACGCCGAGCCTGCGCCGCCATCCTCCCGTGAGAATGGACGGAGGAGGCTTTTCCGGTCGCCCGCCTCTCAGTTTTTCGCGGATCGTTCCCAGCACGTTTTGCGAACGTGCCGCGTGCGAGTCCCGGCAGAAGCAGGAGAAGAAGCAGGAGCTGGAATGGATGGCGGATGGGAAAGATACTAAATAAATAATGGATGGTCGGGTGGACGGATGGATGGACGCCGTGGACCAGGCAGGATTTTGTTGACACGGCCGCGCTGGAGCTGCAGAGGTTCGCTTCGCTCGACGACGACGAGGAGGAGGAGGAGCCCGAGGAGGAAGCGGAGAAGCGCAAGATCGATCGATCGAGAGTGGGCGGATGAGGTATTTTTTGGGGGAAGAAGAAGAAGAAGAAGAAGGAGGCTGTCTTTTTCTGTCGCGGCTTGCTTGCTTGCTTGCTTGCTTGCTTGCTTGCTTGCTTGGGCCAACTTCACTGTCATCAACCAAGCTCGCAGCGCGTGCGGCTTCGGCGGCGCTGGAAAGAGCAGGGCGAGAAAAGAAAGTGCCAGGATCGATCGGAGCCAAGGCAAGGCGATCGTGGAACGCAGGCGACCGGTCGATTGGGTGGAGATGAGGAGTCTTGAGATTCGGAGTCTTGGAGCAAGTTCACCACCCGCCCGCGGCAGCATTCTCCGTGCCGCTGTTCAAGAGAAGCGGCAACGAAGGGCAACGGAGTTTTGACCGCCGCCGTCGATCATGGTCATGATCGTGACGAGGATGAGGATGGATCGTTCATTGTCAGCATGATCATCGATGATGCGGCGGCGACGACCAAGAACCTCGCGAGCGAGGACCTTGCAGCAGCCAGCTGCTGCTGCCAGTTCTGAGGCGGTGCCGGCGACGGCGCGCACGCTCGCGCGCACGCCAACGGGCCAAAGAGTTCCAAGAGTGGCGAGAACGAGCGAAGGAGGCCTTCCTCGCGGACTTCGCCAGCGCCGCCGGCAGCGGCTACGGCTGCGTCACTGCGGCTGCGTCACTGCGGCTGCGTCGCTGCTGCCCGCCGACGCGCGGCTGCCCGGCCTCGACCTTGGCACCGCGAGGAGGTCGCCGTCCGCGACGGACTCGATCGGATCGAGCACGATATCCATCTTCGCCGTCATGGCGGACGACGACTCTCCTCCGACGCCGCACGAGGCGAAGAAGACGACCAGCGCCCCCGTCGACGAGCGCCAGAAGAGCTCGAGGTCGGAGACCGCGACGACGTCTCGCAAGAGCTGGCTCGAGAGAGCTTTCCGCAAACAGGTGGGAGACACCGCGTGCGGCTTGGCCTCACTCGCTGTCGTCGTCGACGCCCTGCACTTGAAGCTGCACGAGACAGACGAGCCCCTTGAACAACCACGTAGACGCACGCAGGAGGATGAGGTCCTTGCGTGGCAGCGAACACCCGAACACGGCGCCAAAGATGCCGTGTCCATGACAAACGTCAAGGCGCGCGGCATGACGCTTGCGCAGCTCTCCCAGCTCAGCTGGAACGCAGGGATCTTGCACGTGTGCTGCTACGCCGATCGCTTCAAGGACGCCGACGAATTCCGGGACACCTTGCAAGCAGCTCTCGGCGGGCCTTGCATGGTCATCATGAACTACAACATGACGATCGCTGGCCAAACCCCCTTCAAAGGCCACTTTTCGCCGCTTGATTGCTACAACGCCGACAATGATACCTTTCGCATCCTTGACGTTTGGAAACTCACACCTACGGACGACTACTGGGCAGACACCACGAAACTTTGGGAGGCTGCCGCCGACCAAGACAGCGACGCAAAACGATGCCGTGGATTTCTTGTCATTGCGCCGTCCGCGCCTCAGTTTCTGGCCTTGTCGCCCGAACACCGCCCTGTCGCCATCGAGCGCTCCCAAAACGAAGATATCGGCGTCCTTGTCCGTCTTCCAGGCGACCGGATTGTTACGAAGAAGCACATGCAAGATTGGCAAATCTCGAGTGCCAGCGACTCCAATGAGCAAACCTTGGCTCTGCTCGAAGCCGGCATTTCCCAACTTGAGCCTTTTATGGCCTTCGGTGAGCCTTGAGAGCGCTTAAAAGCGAAGAAAAAGAAAAACGGACGGGTTTTTTTGTCGACTTGAGATTGAACACACACAATTTTGAAAGACGCTCGTTGCTGCTGAGCTCTGTAAATTAGATGATCTTTTTGAGCCTTGAAACTCTACATGAGCAGGCTCCATTGTAGCCAGCTCGACGGCAATGCCGCCCTCAAGAAGCAGGTTCGGCAACTGACGTCAAAGCTGAGGGCTGCTGAGAGAGACGCAGATGCTCTGCACGAACTGACTGAAAGATCGCGTAGCGCCCCTCCAAAAGGAGCTCCGTGAGGTCACCGAGACGTTTAGAAGACTTTGTAGCTCGGAAAAGCGCTTGAAGGCAAAGGAGCGAGAGCATGCCGACGAGCTCAAAGCCACGACAAGGTCATACAAGATGCTCGTTAAACTTGCGAGGAAAGGCATGCAAGACGAGATCAAGCATCGTGAGCGCCTCGAGACTGAGGTGGCTGACCTGAAAATGGGGAACGATGCATTGGTCAAGGAGGACGAGAAGAGGGACAAAGCTGTCGCACGGGTCATCAAAGCCGATGATCAGTTTGATCTAGAACTGCTTAAACAGCGCGACATCCAACGCAATATGACAACGACCTCCTCCTCGTCGAAGTCATACGATCAGGACTGGTTCGACACAGAGGAGCGTGAGAAGAGACACCGCGGCGTGCGGTTCGTTGATGAGGGCGTGGACGAATGATGCCGAGCGGCTCCGAAGATGCTGATTTGCTCAATGTCTGGGCACCGAAGCGCGCAACTCTGATATATTCGGGCGAACTGCTTGGCATGGAGACCACGTTTCCCAGGGTGTGAAGAAGAGATCCGTCCGACAGCCCAGACCAAAAGTTCACGTCCTTTTTCCATCACAGTCATCGCACACAACTCATCGATCGCTGCCGCAGAGTCTGGAGTTTGCGCACAAGAAGTGGATGCAAGCTCGCGCGTCAACGTTGAGCGCAAACCTTCGAGCTGGCGCGGGCGAGGATGGGGTGACGAGTTCGTTTTGCAGGAATATGCAGAGCGACGTGGCTTTGGAGGCGCGAGGAAACACAGCGAGGACAAAAATAAAGGCGATAAAATTCTTCTTCAGAGCAAAGCTCGAGTCAGCAGCAAGCGAGTTGCACTGGGCAGCTTGTCTGCCTTGAAATTGGTGGCCGCGCTTCGTGGACAACGGCAGAAGAAGAAGAGCGAGCGTTGCAGCGACGAAGTCCACAAAGATCGAAGCGAGATGCGTGGAGTGAGATCATAATAGAAGGGCCGCATCAAAAGAGGATGATCGCTATGGCGATGTCATAACTGTTTTCAACTCCGGCAAAGTGAACAAGGCTTTACAAATTTAACCTCTTTGCTGCTCGACTTTGCAGACGGACAAATTGCTTGCCAAGCGAGATGTCGCATCGGCAGGCAGGCAGGCCAGAGGCTTGGTTGACGGCGTTAAAGGTCTGCAGTGCGCGGGCGGACGTACGTTCGCTCGTAGCAATGCCTGGCGCAAGATTTTGCCACTAAGATCAGCTTGAATTCCAACAACAAAGATAAAGAGCATCAAGGGTGTCGAGCGCAAGTGCCGTCGTGAGCGAGGCACAGGAGGAGCAGTAATCCAGAGTGTAGCTGTGACTGGCGATTTGTGGCGAGTTCAGAAGACTGCTTTGCACTGTCTGACGTCTCAACATTGTGTCCATCAACAATCAAGGCCAAGGACACAGAAGCAGTGTCTTGGGCCTCGGCGGCCACTTCAGGTCTCAGGGTGAAACTTTGTCAAGATAGTGAGCTCAAAATACGACGACACACATGTTCTCAGCATTTATCATGCAAAACTAAAGTTGTCGCCGACAATGTCCGGCGTTAGGAGAGGACGTAATTTGTTCTGCACGCTGGCACGTACGCCTGCGCCTTTCACGCGCCTTGCCATGTAGCGACGAAGACGCTGCGCTCGAAGCTTAGCCCATGCCTGTTGCACGACAGCGAAATCGCTAAAAAAAGGGTCCATTTCGCTAGCAGGCTTTGACGCGCACCTCGCAACGTGCTGATGACAAGCATTTGAGTCATCGCCTGTGTCCTTCAAGCACCATGCGCAGAAACGACATGAGCACGCGCCGCACTCCAGAGCACAGCAACCGGCAAAGTCAGCGAAGGCCGCCGCGCAACGAGGGCACGACATGGTGAGAATCTCATTCTGGATCGTGCGAATGTGATTCTGCGTCGTCGGATCTAGCCCATGCTCACGAAGCGCTGCATCGAGACGAAGCTGAAGCTGACGCTCTTGTTCGACGGCAGCGTCTCGCTCAAAATGCTTGCGCACTATGTCGAGCAGAGCTGCAAAGTCATCCTCTGGAACCGCGGATGCAATGGTGCGTCCAGAGATGAGGAGCTCACAGTCTGGAGTGACACAGCACATGCTTCCATCTCGTAGTACGTTGACGTGCGCCTTAGGCTGAGTAGCCGCACGTACCGACCTGCTCAAACACTCTTTGCACGTGAAGTGATCATCGGCGCAAATGACGCCCTTGCTGACGGGGTGAATGTCGAGACAAATGGCACACGAGGCCTGCTTTACGGGGTCAACCTGAAATGCTTCGTGACGTAAGGCCTCGAGCGCAGTGGGCCGCTTTGACGGATCTGCAGACTGTAAAGACGAAACGAGCGTCTTGGTTGCGTCAGATACCTCTGTGTTCTCGAAGAGGTCCGCGATAACCATACCCGCGGAGAAGAGATCCACCGCAGACTCCACTTTTTCGACATTTCCGCTGCGAAGCTCAGGGGCCATGTACTTGATGGTGGCCTGCATAGGTTGCGTCATGGTCACATTGTGCGATTGCACGCCATCAAAGTCGCCAAGAACAGGCGAAAGACCTTGGGCGAGGAAAATATTCTCTGGCTTGACGTCGCAGTGCACGAAGCCTTGTGAGTGCAAGTCGTGCAGGCCAGACAAAAGACCAATGACAATGCGTCTGCGCGTCGCCAGATCTGCATGCGGGTTGTCGCGGATCCAGGTGGCAAGATCGCCGCCCGAATAGAACGGCATCAGAGCGCATCCATGATGCGCGTCTTGCATGAACACGCCTTGAATGCGCACGATATAGGCTGATTTGATCTGAGCAAGTGCTGCAACCTGACGATAGAAACGACTGCTCCACTCATCGTTGGCGAGATGAAAGGACTTGAGCACAAGTTTTCGGCCATTGAGATCGCGTACTTTGAGCACGGACTTGCCAGGTTTGGACGCAAGCTCTGCGAGGATCTCAAAGTCACTGCGCTTTGCATTCGTCAGCCAAAGACCCAGCGTTGACAGTTCCCGGGGTACGCTGTTGTTCACGCCCAAGCTCCTGATCCACTTTTGATCTCGGAGCAACTCTGGATTGTGCTCTTTCGCGTGCCTCAGCACCCGTGCGCGCTTCTTGCGCAGCTCGCTGTCCAGCTTGTAAACACTCTTAATCTGAGCAAGCTCTTGCTCGAGGCCAGGAATTTTCGCCTGCGCTTCAACATCTCCGTCATTGGCATCCTCGCGGATTCGCTCGAGGTCACGCTCAAGATCTTCTCGTTTTCTCTTGTTCTGGCGAACCTTCTTCATCGATTCCG
This sequence comes from Aurantiochytrium sp. KH105, assembly GCA_003116975.1. Lineage (NCBI taxonomy): Eukaryota > Bigyra > Thraustochytrida > Thraustochytriidae > Aurantiochytrium > Aurantiochytrium sp. KH105. The sequence continues at coordinate 71,731 of BGKB01000032.1, forward strand.
TTACCTGTGACGTGTCCGGCGCCGAGAGCCCGGGAACGTGACGGGAAAGAGAACTTGACAGGTCTTTTGCGGCCTTCTGTAAGCGCGAGACTTCGTTTTTCAATGCGCAAGTGTAGAACGATATGGTGCTGGCCAATGCACGCCGCACCTCCTCCAACGGAGCGTCTGCCATGGGATCGACGTCCGTCAAGGTGCTGAGCTCTGCTTTCAGTGCTTGCTTCACGTTCTGTAGCTCCATCGCGACATGCCTTGTCTTGTCGGGATGTCTCAATGTCATGAAGAATGTCGCTTGGATACCGAGGCGCTTGGTGCTCTCTTCCAAAGCATCGATGGCTACCTCAGTACGCTTACACGCAGCACTCGTGTCGTGCCGAGCCTCCCAGGCCTTAAGAGCCTCTACCGCGTCTCGCGTTGCTTCCTGCGCTTGGGCAAAGGTGACTGGTGCGACAGCATTGTCGGCGACCGCAGATTCTTTCAAAATCTCCTTCCATATAGTTCGACAGGAGTCCACCATGGCCTTGGTTCCTGGATCCGCGAGTACTTTCTCAAGCTGACTTTCGACACCCCCTGACAAGGCATCCCGAATACCCGCGACAAGGTCGCGTCGGGTTTTATTTCGTTTGGATACCTTTTTCGAGTTCGTCTTGACAGCCTCCTGGAGCGCAATAAGCTCTTGTTCCTTTTCGCGAAGAATGTTCTGCTGCCTGTCGAAATCTGCAAGAGATGCGACCGGGTCCTTGCGCAAAAGCTGCTCGGCAAAGAACTCAGTCAAACTCGGATGTAAAATAGCTCCCCGTTCCTTGCGCTTTGTCCTCGCAAGGGAGATCTTTTGCGCGAGTGCTTCGAGATTGATTGTTTGCTGAGGATCCGCAAACAACATGAGCAACTCACGGCGATCTGGCGCACTTGATATCCCTAGTTGCTCAAGACGAGCAGATGTGAGATTGTGGGCGTCTCCCAGTGTTCGCACACCCTCATCGAAGAGCTTGACAACCATCACTCGCAGTTCGTTGCGGTGGAAATGTTCAAGCGGTAACGAGTGTATGAAAGAAAGAAAGGTAGACAGCTCCATGCGACTCTCGGAAGAAACCTGCGCAAGAGCTATCTCAATCCCGAGGGAGTCGCTCGAAAGACCTGCGCTATGCTCGAAAAGAAGCTTTGCAAGAGATAGATCCTCTCCATCCTCGTTGAATTTGCAAGCGTAGATCATTGGGGTGAGTCCCAGTTTGTCACGCGCATCAATCTGTGCCCCGTCCGCCACGAGCTTCTTTGCCCTCGCAATGTCGCCGTTCTTGCAAGCCTGCATGAGAGGCGTCTGGCTCTTTTCGTACAAATCTTGAGCGCGGTCGAGAATGGCTTCGGGCTCTGTGTCTCCGTTGCTGAAAGTGTATAAAAAACGAGCGTCAGAACAAGAAAGGTGGCGCAGACTCCATCGTTTCTGTAAAACTTACTCTTGCGAAAGGAACGACGTCGCCACGACGCTCCGCACCTGCTGCGACCAACCCTGCACATCCCGCGCCACGTCCAACATCGTCGCAAACTCCAGGAACGCGACGGCGTCGGCGCGATTTCTTCTCTTGGCCAGCGCCAGCGCGTCCTGGCCGCTCTTATTTTTCAGATTCAGCTTGGCACCCGCAGCGTAGCAGAGCTTGAGGCTGCGCAGGAGACCCGCCGCGGTGTGATGCTTTTCATCTGGCTGAGCACATGCCATCATGAGCGCTGTGTTTCCATTGTTGTTCTGCAGGTCAAGCTTTGCGCCGCGCTGGATGAGCAACTGGGCCGTGTCGGGCTGGTCGTAGCGGCACGCGCTTATGAGCGCGGTCCATCCGTAGTTGTTCTGCAGGTCAAGCTTTGCGCCGCGCTGGATGAGCAACTGGGCCGTGTCGGGCTGGTCGTAGCAGCACGCGAGCATGAGCGCGGTCCATCCCTTGTCGGCCTGCAGGTCGAGCTTTGCGCCGCGCTGGATGAGCAACTGGGCCGTGTCGGGATGGCCGTAGCGGCACGCGAGCATGAGCGCGGTGCATACCTCGTTGTTCTGCAGGTCAAGCTTTGCGCCGCGCTGGATGAGCAACTGGGCCGTGTCGGGCTGGTCGTAGCGGCACGCGAGCAGGAGCGCGGTCCATCCATCGTTGTCCTGCAGGTCGAGGTTGGCGCCTTGCTCAACAAGCCACCGCGCGATGGCGGGGTGGCCCCCGGAGGCTGGATGAAGGGCCCACATGAGCGGCGTGAGCTCATTCGTCGTCACCGTCGCGTCGAGCAGGGCGGGGTCGTCCTGCACGGCGCGCTGTACGCCGACGAGGTCGCCGTTCTTGATGAGGTCGTACATGTCCGCCATTCTTGCGCGCGCGGCGCCGTGGCGTGGGCGAGGCGCGCGGGTCTGGCTCGAGCGCGGCGGCCGCGACGGGCTGGAGAGGACGAGGAGGGCGAGGACGGAGACGGGGACGGGAGCGAAGTAAAAGGGTTTGCCGCAGCGCAGCAGCGATTGCAGCGCCCGGCAGCGAGGGCGGGCGAGGAAAGCGAGAGCGCCTGGAGAGCGCCTGCAGATTGATGGCGCAGTCGCAGGATCGTCGCGGTGGCGGTTGGAGAAGGGCGGGCCGAGGCACCGCGACTCGTGGGCCGTAGAGAGGGCGTTGGCGAATGCTGCCGAGCCGCTCCAGAGGCGCTGCTTTGCTCTGCGTCTGGGTAGCGGGGCGTGCGTGCAGCATTGGTTGATGCGGACGCACTGCCTCGCGAGAAGACCATGACCTGTGAGTTCAGTTTGGAAGTAGATCAGTCAGCCCAGACCCAAAGTCCTACGTAGTCTGAAAAACTGACTCGGTCGTCGCACGCAACTCACCGTCCCCTGCCGCGACATCTCAAGTTTGCGCGCACGAAATTGACGCAAGCTCGCGCATCGACGGTGAGCGCAGTCCTTCGAGCTGACGCGGGCGAGAATGGGGTGAGGACTTCGTCTTGCAGGAATATGCAAAGAGAGCGACGTGGATCTGAAGGAGCGAGCAATCACAGCGAGGACAAGGATAAAGGCGATCGCATTCTTTTCCAGAGCAGAGCTCGAGTCAGCAGCAACCGATTTGCACTGGACAGCTTGTCTGCCTTCACTTTGGTGGCCTTGCTTCGTGGACAATGGCGGAAGACGATGAGCGACGAAGTCCAAAATGATCACAGCGAGATGCGTGGAGTGAATGCACCCCTTGCATCATCTCAGAAGGGCCACGTGAGATTTAAAAAAAAGGTGCTGGCCATAGCGGTATATCAGTTCCTTTTTTTAACTCCGGCATAGTGAAAAACTTTCGTGGACTAAAAGACTTTACGAATTTAACCTCTTTGCTGCTCGACTTTGCAGGCGGAGAAATTGCTTGCCAAGCGAAATGTCGCATCGGCAGGCATCCCAGGGTCTTGGCGAATGGCTTCAAAAGTCTGCAGTGCGCGGGCGAGCGTATGTTCGCTCGATGCTCTGTGTGGCACAAGATTTGCCACTAGGATCAGCTTCAAATCCAACAACGAAGATAACGAGTAACAAGGTTGTTGAGCGCGAGTGCCGGCGGCGTGAGTGAGCCACGAAAGGAACAGAGGTCCAGGGCGTAGCTGTGCCTGGTGACTTTTGGCGAGACGATTCGAAAACAGCAAGCAAGGCCAAGAAGATCGCAGCATTGTTTCGAGCCTCAGGGAGCACTTCAGGTCTCAAAGTGATAATATATCAAGAAAGTGGTCTCGATAGATGACGACGCAAACCCGCGTTTGTTATCCGAACCTAAAGTTGTCGCCGACAATTTCCGGCGTGAGGAATGGACGTAATTTGTTCTGCACGCTGGCACGTACGCCTGCGCCTTTCCCGCGCTAGCGACGAAGATGCTGCGCTCGAAGCTTAGCCCATGCTTGCTGTACAACAGCGGTATCGCTAAAGAGAGGGTTCGTTTCTCCAGCAGGCTTATTTTTGCATTTCCCGACGTGGCGATGGCAAGCATCTGAGTCGTCACCTGTATCCTTCAAGCTTCATGCGCAAAAGTAGCACGGGCAAGTGCCACATTTGAGAGCACAGCAGCCAACAAAGTCAGCAAAGACCACCGAACGCCAGGGGCACAACATGGTGAGAATCTCATTCTGGATGGTGCGAATGTGATCCTGCGTCGTCGGATCTAGCCCGTGCTCACGAAGCGCTGCATCAAGACGAAGCTGAAGCTGACGACAAATAGAATGAACTTCGGTCAGACTCAATATAATGCACGACAAGATTTACGCGAGAGTAATGTGCCTGCAAAGCTTTTTTCAATTACGGTTCCGTAAGAACCAAAGATTGCAAAAATGTTCCACGACCTGCAGGAGACCTTCCCTCGAAACGACCCAAACCAAAGCCAATACAATCATCGCGAGCAAGATGGTCGAGCTCAGCCCGTGGTTTTCGCCCTTGCTGAAAAAATTCAAAAGGTCTACGAAAGCCAAGATCGCTGGTAAAACACTCACCAAGAGACGCTTTTTTTTTTTTACTATTCTTTGCAGTGGCGTACTCCGTTGGCTCTCCATCCACCACCTCCTTGACCTCCTCCACCTCCTGTCTCCATACGTTCTCGCCCCTCTCTACCTTCACCTTGAAAAAGAAAAAGAAACCGCTCATGCCCAAATAAAGTCATCGTCTTGACGGACCTCGAACCAACACGCCGCGTTGCCGTTCAACCATTTATGCAAGATTTTCTCATTCGAATGTTCATCATCATGCGGTGAAACGTGCTCTATGCTCGCCATTTACCTACTTGCTGAGAGCCATTGTCTTTGTGGACTTCTTCTCGCCGATGTCCTTCTTGGAAAACTCGGTCGACAGCTAGCCTAGACTATCTGCCACTGGCTGGCTAAAAGCATGGACGGTATTTGCCAAAAGAGATTGATTCCTTGCTTGACTGTCACCGTGCCGGTCCTCAGTCCAGGTCGGCGCGCCTCTCGCGATACTTGCCTCGTGTTGCCTCGTCATCCTGCCCTGTCGCTCGTCAGGCCGCCTCACGTCGCCTCGCCCTCGCAGGAACGAGAGACGAGCAAAGATCGCGCCCTCATGCTCGCCTCCTCGAACAGCGACGAGCTCGAACACACGCCGTCTGCCGGCCAATCAAGGCATATAGCCACGCGTCGAACGGGACGACGAGCGTGCAGCATAAGCTCGTTGTACACGGATGGTGGAACTGTCGTGAGCGAAGCCCTCGTCTTGAGCGGCGGATTCTGGTGGCGACTACACGAGGAGGCCTTTCTCCTGCATAAGCAATGGAAGGCGATCATACGCAATGCTTTCGTGCTCATTTATGGGGGTTCGATCGTCTTTCTCAATATTGCTTTCTACCGATATCCGCAAGATCTGGCCGTCAAACGTCTTCCGGATCTCGGTCACGAGGTCATTCCGCGTTTCAGTCCTGCGGCCGCAGACTCTGGCATCGTGGACCTTCCACTCTTTGCCGTATGCATTACGGCCGGCGCCATGCTCCTTGCGCTCTTTGTCAATAATGCCAGCGCAGGGACACGAAATCCCAAGCCCCACGCTGTCAATGTGGTGCTCCGTACCTCATCCGTTTACGCGCTTGGCCAGACATTGCGTGCCGCTCTCTATCTCTCTACGTCGACACCCGGCGCTGCCGATCGATGTCTCACCGCGGCGCATCCCGAGCGCTTCAAGCCGACGCTGGTCGAGTGTTTCTACATGTTCGGCAACATCTATCACAATTGTGGCGACCTCATGTTTTCGGGTCACATGCTCCTCATGTTGGTCTTGAGCATTTCCGTCTTTCACTATGGCGAGTCTGCCTTTTGGATTTCACCCAAGCGCAACCGAATTATCGGGGCTGCGCTCCTCGTACTCTGCGTTCTCGAGAGTTTCCTCATTCTCGCCTCGAGACACCATTACACCTCTGACATTGTTGTTGCCTGGTACATTACGCCGCTCCTCTGGTATTATCATTCGACAAAGCTCCATCCCCGCGACGCGCGTCCCGATCTCGACGCCATTGCTTATCGTGTGCTCAGCGAGTGAGACTCTTGATTCCTTTGCTGCGCAAGAACGAACTCGTCATCCCGCGCAAAATAAGGCGTTGCTGAGCGAGCTCAGGATCTGGCTTTCGACAAAGAAAATAGATCTTGCTTGGACACCGATATTCTCTGGTCACCCTGACCATTCTTTGCGTGCGCCATCTGACATCTGACTGACAATTTAGTACAACACAACTCTGGATTTTGACCTGAAAACTCATTCTTTCCTTTTATCAAAAAACACGCTTTCTTCGGATCTACCACAACCTTTTGGAGCAAGCGCGCTTTCCAAGTTCAGTAGTCCCCGCTGCTCTTCCCGTTTTGCAATCTTGGTTTCCGGGGCGCAAACTCATACCACACATAGCGCTCGCTGCACAGACAACGGAGCGCTTCAACTTGGCTTGATCGGGTCACTCCGCGTTTCCCCTTGCGCCACCTCGGAGGCTAGCCTTGCGCGCGTCGCAGTCGCAGTCGCAGTCGCGGTCGCAGTCGCAGTCGCGGTCGCAGTCGCAGTTGCGATCAGCAGCCATGGACTTTGGCGCCGACCATGTCGCTGGAGCGCTGCCCGAAGTGCTCGCAGCCGTGGCGACGGCCTTGGGACCCGAGGCCGGGCCAGCAGCATCGTACGGAGGTGACGCGTGGACTGCAAAGGCGATTGACGCAGTACGAGACGTGTTCGAACAACCAGACGCCGAAGTCCTGCTCCTCGTTAACGGCACGGCGACCAATGCTCTCGCCCTGGCGTGCCTTACTCCGCCCTATGGATCGACGTACTGCTCGCGGAACGCGCACATTGCCACCAGCGAGTGCGGTGCCCCCGAGTTCTTTTCCGGAGGCGCAAAGCTCGAGCTTGTTGACGCCGACGCTGACGGCAAACTCGTATTTGACACGCTCGAGTCGCGACTCGCGAGCAGAGCCGCAAATCCCAAAGCCCCGCACCAAAACGTCCCGAGCGCTGTTTCCGTAACACAACCCACCGAAGATGGTGGTGTCTACAGCGTTGCAGAGATCGAGGCCATTGCCGCTCTCGCCCTTAAACACAACATGCTGGTGCACATGGACGGTGCACGTTTCGCCAACGCTTTGCAAGCCGAATCGCAGGCGACGCCCGCAGAAATGACTTGGAAAGCAGGCGTAGATGTTCTCTCCCTGGGGACGACGAAAAACGGCACGCTCTGCTGCGAAGCCATTGTCTTCTTCACGTCTGCGCAATCACGTCTTGCCGAAGCACGATTTCGATGCAAGCGTGCGGGTCACTTTTTGGAGAAGCAACGCTTTCTTGCCGCGCAAATGCTCGCATACCTCAAAAACGATCTCTGGTTGCGCTCTGCGCGAAATGCCAATGATCGTGCATCTGACCTTGCTCGCGGCATTGCAGCGACGCCGGGATGCAGCCTCGTGCGCCAGCCCGCCATCAACATTCTCTTTGTCGAGATGGACAAGGCCGTCATTGCCGCACTCCGCGACCGCGGCATCCAGCTTTCGCTCACAGCCGGGTCTGAAGAGTCTCGGGGCACGCCAGAGGACCCGGAACGACGCGCTCGATTTCGCATGTGCACGCAATGGTCGACGACGTCGAGCCACATTGACGATTTTTTGTGCATTCTGCGCGAGGTCTGCAGCGCCAACGCAGCAGCGCCAACGCAGCTGCACGCTTGAAAAACCGAGGGGCACCGTTTTTCTCGGGGCTTACCAGTCGCCACCAAAGGCCGCCCCGCCCACGACATCGCGGGTCGAAGACTGTTCTCTGCGTAACTTTTCCGCGAGCGCTGGACACGTTGTGATTTCGTGACCGAGACCACCGCAATAGGCGCATGATGAATCGCCCGCGTCGCCGCCGCCAAACGAGCCATCCTGACCGGCTTCAGCTGCGAACTTTTCAGAGGGATCCTCGATCTGCAGCAGGACGGGCGGAATTCGCTGTTTGGCCTCGCGCAAAAGATGCTTGAGATCTAAAAGCACAGAGGTGTCCACGCCGCTGTTCAAAAACGTAGTGGCCACACCTGTACGCCCTCCACGGCCCGTCCGACCAATGCGATGCACGTAGTTCTCAATCTCCTTGGGCATGTCAAAGTTGATCACATGCTGAATGTTGTCGATATCGAGACCCTTGGCCGCCACGTCTGTAGCCACGAGCACGTCCTTGGTGCGGGCCTTGAACTGCCGCAGACCGGCGCTACGCTCCTCCTGAGCTTTGTCACCGTGGATTGCCACGGCTTCCACGCCCTTGAGCAACAAATATTCGTAAATATCGTCGACGTCCTTTTTGTTTTGCGTGAAAATGACCACTGGAGGTGGCGTCTTTTGCAGCGTCGGCAGCAGGTGCGGGATACGCGCTTCGTCGCGCATAAATTCAATTTCCTGAATCACGTTCAAATTCGCCGCGCCAGCACGACTTGCGTTCACTGTAATGGGTTGCACGAGCGAGGTCTGGGCAAACTCGACAAGTCGAGTGGGCATGGTCGCACTAAAGAGCAACATTTGACGCTGTAATTTACAAAACCCGAGCACAGTCTGTAGCTCCTCGTCAAATTCCGAAATCATGCGATCGCTCTCATCGAGACACACATACCTACACACATCAAGGTTGAGTTGGCCCCGCTGCAAAAAGTCGATGATACGACCCGGAGTACCCACCACAATGTGCGCGCCGCGCTGGCGGTAGTCGCCAAGCTGCTCGCGCTTGTCTTGACCGCCGATTGCAAGAATGGCGCGAATCGACGGGAAAAAAGAGCTCGGGTCATCCTCGCGCATCGAGGCCAAGAAACCCTGAATCACCTCAAAGGTCTGAGCCTGCAGCTCGCGGGAAGGCCCCATGATGATCCCGAACGGGCCCTCGCTGCCCACCAAAGGGGCGCGCATCTCCATGCCCAGAGCCAGAAGCACTAATGGAAGCGTAAACGTAATTGTCTTGCCTGAACCCGTGAATGCAATGCCGATCATATCGCGACCGCTGAAAGCAACGGGCAGACCTTGCATTTGGATTGGCGTCGGCGACTTGATACCCTTTTTGGCCAAGGCCTTGACAAAGATGCGGGGAATGCGCATTGCCCAGAATGAGTCAATTGGCGGTGGAATGTCCTTACCATCCACTAGAATGTGGTTTTCGGTGCGTTTTCGTCGTCGCTCCTCCTCGGTCATGGCCTGCATGCGCCGCGTGGGCTTCCATCCAGTCTCGAGTCGTTTCGTATACACAGTTCCCGTTGCCCGTTCCTTGGCCGAGGCAAGGGCGATTTGCTGCGCTTTGACATTGGCAAGGAACTTGGCTTTTTCAGCAGCGCGCTGCTCGGCCTCGTAATTGGGGTTTGCACGAAGCTCGCGCGCCACTTCAACGAGGGATTTTTCTTCTGCCGCTGGCACGCCGTGAGCGTCTGTACCGTTGTTCTCCCCTGCGCCGTTTTCGCCATCGTCCGAGAGTTTGTGGTGGGCTACGTCTCCCGAGCTCGACGCCGTCGTGCGCCGCACTGCGGTGGACCCGCCCACAACGGCGCGTCTCGACCGGGCTGCTGCCCGTTTCCGCTGCCTTGACGCGGCTGTCGTCACCAGCAATTCGTCCTCCTCGGCGTTCTGTGCCTTTGCTTCGCCGCCCATCTCCTCGCCAGCGCTGTCCAGCTGCTTGTGGGCGGGAGCGGCGGTGGCGGTGGCGGCAGCGACGACCTCGTGGCCATCCGCGGTGGCTTGGCCATCTTCGGCCATCTCAACAGGACAAAAGCTCTCTCGGCAAAGCTTTGCGAGGTTTACCTGGACGCGGACGCGTGCGCACGGATCACACGAGCCGCGCCGCTGCGCTCCTCGCTTTGATAGGCAACCTCGCTCCCAAGCTGCGTCTGCGTCTCTGACGAATCGCCTTTGTCGAAAAAAAGGAGAGTTTAACAAATTTCTTTCGCGATGCCATGGTGCGACGACATGGTGGATAGAAAATCTGCGACGAGCGAGCTCAAAGGGCGAGTTTTCAACGGCCGCGCTCCATGGTTTGCCCAGTCTACGTTTGATCCATATTTGTCTCAAGAGTCTTTACGTTGAAAAAGAATCCTCAAAGAACCAACCGTCCAATGGATCATTCATTCATTTTCATTCATTCATTCGTTCGTTCGTTAAAAGTCTTGCGCGATCGCCTCGCCATGGGGGGGGGGGGCGATAATGTATGAAGTTCCTCGTTTGCTTCCAGCCTTATCCAACGCAGTCCATTGCCAAGATGGACCAAGAATCCTCCTTTTCAGTGTTGCTGATCGCCCAAGGAAGGTGGGACCACCACCATCAACTCTTCTTGACAGTGAAAAAAAACGATGATATCAAGACCCGCGAAGATGCAGGAAGCACGGAGGTAGTATCACACCATAAGTGGGACGAAGTTATTGATCATTTTATTGTGGGCAAAAGTGAGCAGCCGCTGCCGAGTCAACATGCTAGTTGACCTCTTCCTCAAAACGAGTGAGCTGCTTGATAAAGCCGCGATTGGGCTTAATGATCGGGCGATTGCGTTTGACAATATTGTAGGCGTCCGCAAAGGACAGGCGACGCGACTGCATTAGAAAGGCAATGACGATGGTCGCAGAACGCGAAATTCCGCGCTGGCAATGCACAAAGACAGTATGACCTTCTGCGCGAGCGTGAGCGATCTTTTCGCATGCCTCCGCAAAGTGCGCGTGCAGATCCGAAGTCTCATGATCCTTGACCGAGATGCGAAGGTAGTCAAAATGCCCAGGATAAAAGTCTTTGATTTCCTTGGTCACATTGATGATGGTGGTGACACCGATATTCTGCAGCGTTCCAAAGTCAGACGCATTGTACTCGGTGCCCAGGTAAAGACCTGCAATGATGCGGGAAGGAAGTTCCTGCTGACCATACATGAGGATAATCTTCTCGTCAATGAAAGACTTTTTGAAGTTGGATATGAGCTTGGGCCCGAACTTGGCTTCCAAGCGCGTGATGACGTCTTGCGTGGTGAGATCGTCGAGGTTGAGCGTGGTCTGAATGATGGTACGGATTTCGGCGGTGATCTCCTGCTCGGCCTCGAGTCGCGAATTGAGAGAAAGGCGGCAGCGCGAGTCCTCGCGGGCCCGACTCGATACGGAAGCGGCATCTGCGCTGGCGGCCACCGAAGAAAAGTTGGGCAAATCTGTATGCACAGACACGCTTGTCGCATCGTCCGTGTCTTCATCGTCGTCGGAGAGATGCCCTTGCGCGAGGTGGTCGAGATGACCGTCCACCTCGTGAGCTTGATTCCGGGCAAGATTCACCGGCGGCATCAAGATGGCGTCGGCAATGTCGAGACCGGAGCTACCGTCGATATCGACATGCTCGAAAACGTCGTCGCCAATGTCATCTTCATCGTTGTCATCATCGACATCGCCCTGCGCGTCCTCGTCATTTCCGTTGGCCTCCTTGGATATTTCGGCGGCCTCCTCGCCGTTGGCGTCGGCATGCTCTAGGTGACGCGAAGAAGACGCCTCCAGACCAGGGGGCATAGCACTAGGCAAAAGGTCTTGCAGGTAAATTTCGATCCATTTGTGCGATGGCCCTTGAGGAAAGTAGTTGTTTGCTTTGGCGATGGATCGCGCTCGCGTTAGCGATACGACCAAGCGCCACATGCTGCGGATGGATACGGTCCCGATTCTCATCGAGTCACCAGCTGAGGCAAGGCGGACGAGGCCTCGGCCCTTGAGTGAAATGCGCAAGTCTGACCAAATCGGGAAGATTTTGACAATCGCGAGTCTGACGCTCGAGTGCGGCGCCTTGGCGATGGAGTCGCCAACGTAGGATCCCGCATCACGAAGTACGCTCGTCCTTGGTGGCTTAAAGGTGCCGGCAACTTGGCCCGCCTCATTGACAGCCTCGCCGTCCTCCTCGTCTTCATTTTCATTCTGCTCTTCCACCAGCCTTCCAGGGCGACCCTTTGCGCTCCTTGAGCCACCCCTTTTCCAGGAGAGACGCTTGAGCGACTTGGTTTTGCGCATGATCGTGCCATTTGGACCGACGCCATCTTTCGATCGGTTGACGTGCGCTCGCAACACAAAGATGGCGTCCTCCTCGACGCCGGTGTGCGTCCGGTTCGAGATAAGAGCAATGAAATACTCTCTTCGCTGGCGTTTTTTCCCGCTCTCGAGAATATTGGGAAGGCTATTTGCGCGGCGGATGAACGAGGCCCCGGCTTGCGCAAATGTGGACGCCGAGACGGTCTTGCCGTGGCCCGCCTCGTTTGCGCCGGCTTTACGTCGCGGGCTTGCGTTTGTGTTGGCGAGATCGAGAGCTGTGATGAGCCTACAAATGTCCGTGGGCAGGAGCACGTCCATGAGCGCCTGGAGGACCTCGCGCAGGTACGGATCGACGGTATCCTTTTTTGCGCGCGCTGTCGTCCCTCTCGCCATTGGGTTCATGGTCGCGCGGCCGGGCCCGTGCTCGCCGACGTCGGGCCCAGCATTATCCTCGGACTCGGCCACATGTTTCGAAGCGACAAAGCTGTGCGTAATGAGCGCATTGCGGACGCGGACGACGTCGACGCCGCGCAAGGTCTCGCGCACCTCCTGCATCGTCTCGCGCGTCATCTTCGCGCCGTGCCGCTGCTTGCCCGCTCGCTCGCTCGCTCGCTCGCTCGCTCGCTCTGCAGGTCTGCCTTCCCGCCTCGCCTCCTCCCCACGTGCGCTCCCGAGGGCGCGCAGGCCCCAAGCAGCACGCGGGCTGGAGTCGCGCTCGCAGGCCGCGGTGTGCTCGAAGGGGATGTCAATCTGGTGCCGCCGCCTGAGCTCGCTCGCCTCGCTCCACTCCGCCTGCCTCGCGCGGCGTCGAGTCTGCTGGCCTCTGACCGGGTCTGCAGCTGCAGCTGCCGCGCGCCCGCGCCCTGCTTCCCGCTCCCGAACCCGCGCGCGGTGAAGGTATGGTATGCTGTGCGCGAGTAAAGTCTGCCTGCTCTGCAAGGGGCGCGCGCACCTTCTTCTCCGGCTTGACGGGCAGCAGCTGCAGCAGCAGCTGCTGCTGCACGAACAATGGCGGCCAGCTGCGACCAGAACGGCGATCGACGCGGGACGAAGGGGGCGGGGGCGGGGGCGGGGCGCATGCGGACGCCGACCGGCCTCAGCTGGCCGTTGGCGCTGCTGGCGTCGCGCTGCGCGCGCGGCTGCGAACCGCGAGGCGGCGCGACGCGCGGCGCGTGCACCGCGGTACCGTGCACGGTAACCCGCCGGGCGCGTGTGTGTGCGCGTGTGTGCGCGCGTGCGAGAGAGTGCACGTGCCGCGGCGAATTGGGGGCGCCGGGGACACTTGAATAGGGCGAGCGGCTGCGGACGAGAGGGCGAGAGGGAGAAGGGTGCACGGCGGCGCGCAGGCTCGCGGCCTCTTCGCTGCTGCTGCAGCGTGCAGGGGGAGAGAAAGGGGGGGGGGAGGAGGGGGCGGTGAAGAGCTTGTGCAAGGTGCAATGCATCTACGCGCGTTGCACCCGGCAATATGCGATCCGGAGCATGCAAGCCACAAGCACAATCTTCGTTTTTGTGTGGAGGTTGAGTAGGTGGGCGTCTCACTCGTTTAGACCATTTCATTTGGACACTTGATGGGTTTAGTCTATCTAACGCCTAGAACTTCCTATCAAATTGCGGTCGCAGCGCCACGTGCAAGAGATAGGCCGTGACATTGCGGTAAATTTTTGTGCAGTTAACTTTGAAAATTTATCCGTTGAAGACCCGTTTAT
>BGKB01000032.1:86295-113616 GCA_003116975.1 Aurantiochytrium sp. KH105
CGAGGTCTGTGGGAGAAAATGCAGACAAGCTGTGAGGTCCACTGAAAAGACACATTGAATGTGTCCCTAATTTCGTGCTATGTTGTTCTACTGAGCACGAAATTCCGAAATTTTGATGGCCCTCCATATTAATCATAGCAAAAACCCTGAAAAATGTAAAAAGTTTCAAAGTTAAAAGTTGCTCAGAGGGGGGATTCATCAGTCGCTTAGATCTACCCGATCCTTTCCCCTTCTTTTCTCTTTTCTCTCCTTTCCGCGGCTGCACATAATTTGGCCCCATTCTGGGGCCTAGTCCGGCATTCACCTTGAGTATAAGAAGGTGTGTACGCGATGAGGACCCCAAAGGGAGGTCCGCGCACTAGCAGAACGGTGTGTACCACTTTTCTTCCACAATAGCCCCTCGTGGAACCCCCGATTCACGATTGCGATACTGTCCGGGTAATCTTATAGAGGTGTATAGTGCAAGAGACAATTCGCCGAAGGGACTGTCCCCCTCGGAAGGCCTGGCGTCCCGCCTTACTTGGGACGAAACGATGAGCGCGACAAGCACACGGGGCCGCGCACATTAAGGTGTGCGCGCGGGAACGGGCAAGGGGGGCGGTGCGCGGTCTGCGGCGGCGCAAGTGCGGAATGGCGGCCGCGCAAGTGCGGAATGGCGGCGGCGCAAGTGCGGAATGCGCGCGCCCTACTGGTCTACCGCGGCGAGGGAGGAGGCACGGAGCCAAGCAAGCAGGCAGAGAGAGGAGGGCGCGAGCACGTTCGAGGCCGAGACGCCGGGACCGAGCGCGAGCGCGAGCGGGCGGGCGGGCGCGGCGCAAGCGGCGCGTGCGCGGCGCGGAGAGCGGGCCGGGGACGCGGGCAGAGCCCCTCGCGGCGCGAACGCCGGCCGAGAGGCGGCAGCGGCCTCCCGCGGAGGCGGCCGGCCGGCGCGCGGCGCGTGGCTCGTAGACGCATAGCACCGCGCATACTGCGCATACCATACTGCAAACCCGACGACGACGACGACGGCGACGGCGACGGCGACGAGGGCGACAACCAGGGCCAGGGCGGGGAGCTGCTCTCGCGGGACCGCGCGGCGAGGTCGCGGAGCGAGAAGTCTGGAAGAGGGCGCGGAGCGCGAGCGCGGTCTGCAGATCGGCGCAGGCGAGCGGCCAGCGGGTGAGCGGGTGAGCGAGAAAAGCGCGCGGCCGAGCCACAAGCGCAAGCGAGAACAAGGGGCGAGCGAGATGGAGGTGGCACTCGTGTCCGGGCTCGGGTTCACCTTTGCCAGGGAGCAGACGCTCGGCCACGACGGCACGGGCGACTTTGATGAGGCCTTCTTGATGCAGCTCGAACCGGCGGCCAAGGTCATGGGGCTAAGGTCCGCCAGTGGAGGCTTCAAGCGCAGGGCCGAGGCGGCCTCGCCCTTGAACGGGCGGTACGCCAGCGGAACCGAGAGAAAACGCGCGCGCGTACCCGCCTGCGAGCCGCTCGCGCTTTCCGATGCGCTCCAGCAGTTGGCACTCTCCCCAGCGCTCCTCGACTTTGTCATGGACGTTCTTAACGCCGGTGATGCGGCCCTTCCGGAGGGCACCGCGTTCTCGGAGGGCACCGCGCACGGTGACATGAATGACGATGACGACGACGAGGACGACGAGGAGGTTGAAGTACAAGCGCTCGGTGAATTTAGCAGCGACGGCTACTCAGAGGCTTCTGGCGATATTGGCGACAGCGACAGCGAGCATGACGGCGAGCTTGTATTCGTTCACTTTGGAGAAACCGACGACCACTTTGCTCGACTTGGACGGTGTACGGGCGATCGTATTACCTTTGGCAACGCAAATACTAATGACGACGAGGAAGAGAGCAAGAATCATTGCAACAAAAGTGACGACCTTTGCGACGCGAGCGACGCTGGGTGTAGCTGCTCCTCGGAGTCGTTGCGCTCTTTCCCGGCAAATGACTTTCAGTCGCCTTCAAGTCCGCCCGCATCCTCGGTGGCGGGCGTCTCGTTGACTTCGTGCAGCTTGTGACATTGCATTCTCGGCATTCAGCCCATTCGCCCCTTTTTATTGATTTGATCACACTGCATATAGGCTATCGTGCTTGGCGGCGCGAAGCGACTTTCTCGGTCTCCTTTGGCCACTTCCTGTGTTGGATTTGTTTATGCATACACATATCTCGCCGACACGCCTCTGCAAACATACCTAGAGCTCGAGCCCGTAAAAGTAATACCAGTCAACGTATTCTTTTTCCGTAAACATCAGCCTACTTGTGGTTGGTTGGTTGCTTGGTTGATTGCTGGCCATGCTGGGGAAGAAGCAAGCAGTCAGTCAGTCAGTCAGTCAGTCAGACAGACAGACCAACAGCCCATCAAACATCAGTGCATTCAACATTGCCCTCCTTGCCCTTGCTCGTCCGTGACCTAGTCAGCCTCCAACGAAAAGAACGAACTTTGCCATTCATGTGGTGGTATAAGATACACTTCAAGTTTTTATAGGACGTCCTGCCGCGCGGCCGCTTCCGTCGCGGCAATTTCCCCGCAGCCTTCGTTCGTTACGCATGCGGAGGAGAAGCACACAACTTGACTCGGGCAAGTTGGCGGGACGCGTCCCCACGAGCGGACAGAACGACAGATATATATCCTGGGTCCAGGGGCCGTCGGCGCAAAGACCAAACAGCCAGACTACCTTGCGACGGCGAGCTTGCAGCGGCGCGAAGAAAGTTTGCCTGGCTGAGAAACCAGAGAAGCCGCGAGAAGAGCGCGCGGAACAGAGCTCAAGCCTTGTCAAGGGTCAAGTCGCAAGGCACGATGGGAGACTTTGCCTCGCCGCGCTGGGAGAGCATCAACGCCATCACGTTCGCGACCACGGACATGGCGGCCTCGGTCAAGTTCTACGAGAGCTTGGGGCTTGAGCTGACGTACGGAAACAAGAGCGCGCCGTTCTCCACGCTGGGTCTCGGCGGCGCGGATAATACACTGCATGTGAACCTGTTCAAGGTTGAGGAAAGCTTTGATGCCAAATCCTGGGGACGGGTAATTATCTATGTCTCGGACGTGGACGCCATGTACAAGCAGGTCTGTGCGGCGGGCTACACGCCCGAGGCTGAGCCGGCGGACGCCGTATGGGGTGAGCGCTACTTTCAGATTCGCGATCCCATCGGTCACGAGCTCTCATTTGCGAAAAAGATCCCGGGACACAAGTTTTGGAAACGTCCCAAAATTGCTCCGCGCTTTGACGCAGAAGCGGCAGCCCAAGGCCGTCGCACCGCAGTTGCAGCTGCTGCCGTTGTGTGCGGCTTTCTCTTTTGGCAAGCAAGCCGCACCTGACTGGAATTATATCTTACGTGACAATGGTGCATTTGAATTTCAATTTAACCTTGCCTTTTTTTTTTGATTTGTTTGTTGTTTCTTGAAAGAATCAAAGCTTTTGCAAGAAGATGAAGACATACAGAGAAAAAGAGTCTAGAGCAGGTTTACAATCATGATCCTTTGTTTACTATCAGTGAACGATGCGGTACGTGACGTAGCGGCCGGCAGTCTCACTGGAGCGAATGATCTTGACGACTTGGCCTCGCTTCAAACCAAAGTAGCGGGTAATGGGATCCGTCGTGTACATGCGCGGAAGCTGCGAATCCTTGAGGTTGTATCGCACCAGCAGCTGGCGCTTCTCATCCTGGGAGAGTACCTCGTGCTTGGGGACGAGCTCGTGCTCGGTGATATCCACGAGCAACTCAGACTCCTTGATGACTTCGATATAAAATAAAGGTGCAGCCTCGGCCAGAGCCTTCCTCGCAAACGGGGAAATGTCCTTCTCCACCACGAGAATGGCGCGTCGGACCTCCTGCGTCTGCATTTGGTCTGCATACGTGGCCATGCTCTTGACGTCGACCTTTTCTTCGTCCGGGAAGAACACAAAGATGCGTTCGTTGGGGTCGTCCCGTTTCGCTGTCATCATCATCAGCTTCTTCTTGTCTACAGGGTATCCAAAGGTGTTCTTAAACTCGTCGAACGAGGTCTCGTCGTTGCTCACGAGGTATTTGCGGTTATTCAGCATTTTCTGCACCGTCTCGCGCGCGCGGAACAGCCTGAACGCGCGCTTGTGTTGGGGGTCTGCCTCCTCGTCCATCATCTTGCCGCCTTGCTCGCTCCTGGCGGTGCTCGCGCCTCGCGACGGGTCGCCGGGCCCTCCGGCGTCGCGTCCAACGAGCGGCTGCGGTGATCTCGCGCCGTCGGCGAGGCTTTCTGCGCCGCGGCTGGCCGCGCGGGGGCTTTTTGGCGATCTACGTGCTTTGCGCGGGACCGCTTACTCGCGCCGCCGTCGCCTTCGGCCGCAAGCCGCTCCGCGCACGCGCGCACGAGCCCCTCGTCCCTCGCGTGAGCTCTCGCGAAGGGCTCTGCTCTCCCGAGCGATGGCTCCCCCGCGTTTCGCCGACGCAGGGGTATCGCAGAGTTTGTGCTTGCGTGGAGACTGGAGTAACGGGTGTTGTCACCTCTGTCGGTAAAACATGGGTGGCTGTCGTGCCCCCTTCATCGGGGAAACATCTTTGACGATGACTTTGGGATATGGTCATGGTCATGGTGGTGGTCATGAGGATGGGGATGGGGATGGTGATGGTGGGGATGGTGATGGAAATGAGCACATTGCTAGCCTCCTCGTTATTAAGATTAATACGAGAAGCTTGGGGTTGCAGCACGCACGCAGTGCTTTCGCGGTCTGCTCCGTCCATCCTATCGTTCATCTGCCTCGCTTGCCTCCCCATCATTAGTGTCACTCATCAAGTCTGACACTGCCAGCACCACAACGTCTCGTCCTCGGCATGATATGGCGCCGTCGATTCGGTCCACGATGCAGCCCTGCCACTATCACAGACAGCTCCACTCGTCGCCGCCTGCCCCTGCCAGAAACATGCCGCACGTGTGCACAAGCAATCGAGCTCCAGCAATCGGGCTAGGTGGCACTTCTCGGCATGGCAGCTGTCTCCTACAGGTAAGGTGCACCGTGCGTCACGCCGCCGCCCGCCTTGGGGCCCTCGGCTCGCCTCATCAGCGCTGGCAGGTGACCTCTTGGCGGCAGCGGTGGGCTCGCTGCCCTCCCTGGCAGCCGACTTCGCTCCGGAGGCGAGGGCTGGCGGTGTGCGGAGCGGCGCCGCGGCAGGCGGGCAGGCTGAATCTGCGGATGTTGTCGCCCTCCGCGTCGCCAGCTGCAACCAACACGAGCAGCAACACGAGCACCTGCGCCGGCAAGTGCGACTTCGGACTTTGGTCGACTTGCCGCTGCCTTCGGCCGCCCTTGCGCACGGGCAGAGTGCTTGTCGGCCAACCCAGTTGTTAGTTGCTGTTAGTAAGAAGGCGGCGAGAAGGGGTGTGCGCGCACGCGCTGCGGCGGTGTTGACGGAGCCTACTACTTTGCTAGCACGGCACGCATGCACGCACGCACGCACGCACGCACGCTCGATCAGGGCGGGTGGCCGGGCGAGCCGCGGGCAGACGCGCAGCTGCAGCGAGGGAGGTCTCCGGCGGTCGCGGTCGCGGTCGGCGGCGCCCGCCTGCGCGAGGACTGCGAGCGAGGCCGTACTTTTTCTTGGTCTCCGTCTTGGGCTGCTTTCGTGGCCTTCTTGTTGGTCTTCTTGACCGCGTCGGAGCCGTGAGCGGGCGAGCAGCTGAGGCGAGCAGAACGAGAGCGAGGGCGTCACGCGCGGCGAGCGCGGACGAAGGAGCGCGGACACGATGTCGACGCGGAACCTGCTCGTGCGCGGAGGCGGGTCGAAGCGCGGAGACCTGACGACGGAGGCCAAGCCCATCATTGAGAGCTACCTGCAGAAGCTGGACACCAAGTCGCAGCGGAGCTGGAAAAAGCGCTACGTGGTGCTGTACAGCGACCGCATCAAATACTTCAAGAAGCAAGGCGATGCCGTCGCGCGCGGAGAGGTGCTCATTACCTCGGAGCACTACGTCTCCGACCTGAGCGACGCCAAGGGCCAAGCCAACACGTTTGTGGTCTCTGACTTTATCAGCTCGCTGCGCCTGGCCGCCGAGTCCGTGGAGCTGCGCGACTTTTGGATGCACGCCATTGCGCGCATCATCCGCAACCTCCAGCAAAAGGAAAACTGGTACGGCCAGGAGGCCGGCGTGTTGCGCGAGCGGACCAAGTCCCAGCGCCGCGGCGACCTCGAGGCGCGCATCGCCGCCTACAAACACAGCGTCGGCGACACCACCGTGCTCACCCCTGAAGAGGAGGACATTCGCATTGCCCACTTTCTGGCCGAAGAGGCCCGCGCGGACGAGGTCGCTGCGCAAAACGCCGTTGACGAGGCCGCCGAAGAGGGCGTACCCGATGAAGAGCTCGAGGAACTTCGCATCTTGCACTCCCTCGCGCAACAGCGTCTTAGCGCTGCCGAAGAGGCCGAGGAGGAGGCCAAGCGCGCCAAGGAGGATGCCGAAGAGGCCAGACGTCTCGAAGCCGAGCGTCTCAAGGAGGAGGAGCGCCAACGCAAGCTCGAGGCTGCCCGCCGCAAAGAGGAGGCCGCACGCCGCAAGGCCGAAGAGGCCCGTCTCGAAAAGGAGCGCAAGGCCGAGGCCGCTCGCGCTCTCAAGGAAAAGTCCCGCCGCGTGAAGGAGCAAAAAGCTCGTCGCAAGGCCGAACGCGAAGCCGCGGCTGCTGCCGAGGCGGAAAGGGCTCGCAAGGAGGCCGAAGCCGCTGCCGCCGCCGAGGCCGAGGCCGTCGCCGAGGCCGAGGCCGCTGCCGAGGCCGAGGCCGCTGCCGAGGCCGAGGCCGCTGCGGCCGCCGCTGTGCAGCCCGAGAGCCTGTTCTCGCGCTTCACGCGACGCTTCAGTCTCGGACGATCGAGCTCTGCGCCTCGCGACGAGGTCGACCAGGAAGATGATGCTGACGACGAAGATAGTGGCCCGGGCATTGTCTCTGCAGCTTCGTCTGCTTTGGGCTCGGCCCGCACGGGAATTGCCGCTCGTCTCATGCAATGGCAGGACAAGATCGAGGGCCACCAGGAGGCGCAGTCCAAGAATGTCTTTTCGGGCTCCCATGAAGAGGGTCCGGCCATCAGGCGCGACGATCCTAACTATGGCAAGGCCGTCGCTGGAAGCAAGAGCGAGGCTCGCGCGATTGCCGCGGCGGCGTGGGTCACTAAAGAAATGGACAAGCTCTGCAACGTGATTCGTGAAAATGGCCAGGTCGACCGCGACGGCACCGTCACCATCACCTTTGGCGAGCTCTTTGTCATTTACCAGGACATTTCGGACTCCCTTGTCGGCATTCTCATGCGCGCGAAAAAGTACAAGCGTCTCACGTACCAGGGTGACATGCTCTTCCAGGGCTTGCATGATGGCGTTGTCATCACCCTTCTCTGATTCCGTAAGATCGATCGATCGATTACAGATTGAGCAAGTCTTGATCTTTTCGCGTTCTTCTCGCTCGCGACGCGCGTCCGCTGTCCACCTTTTCCGCGCCGCCGTCCCATATATCTGATTTCTGCATACCTAAAGCAAAGCACCCGATGGCATTCACACAACCATGGTCGCTCCTTTCTCACATCATAAAAACCACATCGCTGTTCCATCATCAAATGCTCACACCACTTCCCTGGTCATAGTACTACCTACGAACAAGAAGCCCAAAAGCATGTTTCTGTGTCTTTTCCTTCTTTTCTTTTTTTTGCATCTTCGTCCCAGGACAGCACTGTGTACGCAGGCTGGGGGTTTCTGCATCTCCCATCGATCTCCATGACCATTCATCCTCCTTTTCCCCTTTCCAAGATCGAAGCTGTCACCGGCTACAGCCGTGCCATCGCGCAACCAAAACAACGAGCTTGCGCCGTCACGGTCATCCTTGTGCCCCTCGTCTTCGCGGTCTTTCCAAGTTCACGCTGCGTGGCGCCGTTCCTGGAAAGCAGTCAGTCTCCCCAAACCAAGAGCACATTGCAGTAAGAGCAAAGAAAAAGAAATAAAAACCTCGTCGCATCGCGCTACACCACCAACAAATCGCCTGGCTTCGCACCAGACCCCCTGCCAATTCTGTATCATTGTAGTATGTATGTCGCGCGGTCTGGTGCGGGCGCGGAAATTGCAAAGGGAAGGTGGAAAGCGCCTCGACAGGCGAGCAGAGCGCGGCGGAGGAGGGCGAGCAGAGCGCGAGCGGGAGGGAGCAGCTTGTGCACACGGGCACGCAGCGCGCGCGAGGCTCGGCGCAGGCAGGCAGGGAGGCAGGCAGGCAGGCAGGCAGGCAGGGAGACAGGCGGTCCGGCGGCGGGCAGCGGTGGAGGAGCGATGAGCGCGACGGGAGAGTTCGTGACGGGCGCGGTGGCCGGCGTGGCCGCCGCGGTGGCAGGCGTCATGCTCGTGCAGCAGCGCAGCAAGTTCGTCAAGGCGCTGGGCCTGCAGCAGAAGCCCGTGTACACGTCGACCCGTGGCTTCGCCGGAAAGGACGGCAAGGGCCTCGACTTTGAGACGGCCGTGCTCGCCGGCCTCGGCGAGGATGGCGGCCTCTTCGTGCCCAGCTTCTTCCCGCAAGTGAGCCAGGAAACCATTGACTCGTGGTACGGCCTCAGCTTCCAGGCGCTGGCCTACGAGATCATGTCGCTCTACATTCCCGAGAACCAGGTCCCCGCCGATAAGCTCCGCGACATCATTGACCGCAGCTACGCCACCTTTCGCCACGAAGAGGTGACCCCGGTCGTCCGCGTGGGCTCCGAGGGCGAGGGCCCCAAGGTCCTCGAGCTCTGGCACGGAGAAACCTGGGCCTTCAAGGACGTTGCGCTCTCCTTTCTCGGCAACATGTTTGAGCACTTTATCACCCGCCGCAACTCGCTCGTCACCGTGCTGGGCGCCACCTCTGGCGACACCGGTTCGAGCGCCATTCACGGTCTCCGCGGCAAGAAGGGCGTCGAGGTCTTTATCCTCTTCCCCGAGGGCCGCGTGTCCCCGATCCAGGAGCTTCAAATGACCACCGTGGCCGAGGAGAACGTGCACTGCCTCGCTGTCAAGGGAACCTTTGACGATGCCCAGGCCATCGTCAAGGCCATGTTCCGTGACCCCTCGGCCCGCGAGCAGTTCAACCTCGGCGCCGTCAACTCGATTAACTTTTGCCGCATCCTCGCCCAGATCACGTACTACTTTTACAGCTACCTGCGCATTGTGCCCAAGGGCTCTGGCAAGCGCATTTCCTTTTCTGTGCCCACTGGCAACTTTGGTGATATTCTCGCTGGTTACTACGCCAAGCGCATGGGTCTTCCCGTGGACCGCCTCATCGTGGCCACCAACGACAACGAAATTGTGCATCAGTTCTTTTCGCGCGGCGAGTACTTTAAGCCCGCCGAGGTCCAGCAGACGCTTGCGCCCTCCATGGACATTTGCGTCTCGTCCAACTTTGAGCGCTTCCTCTATCACATGGTCGATGACGACGCCGAGACTCTTGCGGCCATGATGAAGGAGTTCGAGGAGACTGGCAAGCTCAAGGCTAGCGAGGATCTCCTCCGACGCTCGCAGGCTGAAATGTCCTCTGCCAGCCTTTCGCGCAGCGAGATCATTGCTGTTGTCAAGGACAACTACGAAAAGTACCAGTACCTTCTCGACCCGCACAGTGCCATTGGCGTTGGTGCTGCCGACAAGGTCAACGTCACCACCAGCGATGTCGTCTGCCTTGCCTGTGCGCACTGGGGCAAGTTCACCGACGCGGCGGGTCAGGCCATCGGTGAGGAAACCTTTGCCAAGATCCCTTACCCGCCTCTGCTCGAGCAGCTCAAGTCCCTGCCCAAGCGCAAGACTGTTCTCGATGCCACCAAGGATGCCGTGCGCAACGAGATGAGCAAGTTCGTCAAGAAGGAATAGACTCCGTTCATTTTAACAAATGAAGCATTGGAATGAATAGCTGATCCATGACAAGATCATTATTTCAGTCTTGCTTGCTTGTTTGCTGGGTACATTTCTTTTTCCCCCAAAGAGAAGAAGAAGAAGAAGAAGAATAGAGGTCTGGAATGACAGGTCTCGACAATCGAAACAAGAACAACCATGAGAAAGATTGAAGAGACGTTGACACC
Source organism: Aurantiochytrium sp. KH105 (assembly GCA_003116975.1). Lineage (NCBI taxonomy): Eukaryota > Bigyra > Thraustochytrida > Thraustochytriidae > Aurantiochytrium > Aurantiochytrium sp. KH105. The sequence continues at coordinate 96,328 of BGKB01000032.1, forward strand.
AATGCGCTCTGTTTCTCTCCTTAGCACCAAGAAAGAATGAAATCAATGATTTACCTGCTTTGCTTTGCTTTAGAGACTTGTTGCACTCATCAAGTATGCGAATAGTGCAGTTATACAATGGGGAAACTGCAGCATGTTGAGATTGCGCACATGTTCTTTCCCCGCGTCATCTTAAAGAAGCCGTCATCGCCCCACTCTGGGCCCCAGCTGTTCTTGATTAGCCAATACGGTGTCCCATCCTCAGAGACGCCGTACCCGACGGCCTGGACGGCGTGGTTTACATCGTGGGGACGCGTACCGCAATCAGGCGACTCGTACACGCCCGAATTGTACAAGCGAAAGTCCGACATGACCTCAAACGCAACGGCAACGGGACCCTTGGTCGCAACGGCAGCAGCGAGCGAGTCCTCGTCATAGGCAGTCACGTTTACGACGCCGCGAACCTGTCCAGGCAGCGACAAGGAATTGTTGAACGAACAGCTTGCGCCATCCTTGCCCTTGTATGGATACTCGTCTTCGGTTTCCAGACCTCCGTTGTAGTGAATGTACTCGAAGGCCTGCGACGGAAGCCCACCCGAGCATCCATGATTGTCATATGCTCCGGCGCAGTCAATGAGCTGCTGCTCCGAGAGAAGAACGTGCTCCTTCTTGTAAAGGGCCAAGTGGCTCTCAAGCGTTCCCGTGGTGCTAAAAGTCCAGCAAGAGCCACACTTGCCCTGGTTCTTGACCTTGGAAACAATGTTTTTCTCTCGCCAGTCCACGCTGTCCGGAAGGTCCATGTTGTCCTCGCGGGACCACGTCCAGTCTCCGCGCGCCGTCGCAGAGCATCCTTGGGAGGCCTCTTCGTTCATGAGGTATTGCTGTGCAAACTCTTCCGGGGTCATGTCTGCAAATTCATTCACTGCCAGAGTGTAGCTCACATCGTCGCGTGCGTTGTGACGCTCCACAAGCGCCACGCTCGTGCGCCAGATCGCCTGCCGATACAAGGCTTCCTCGGCGGTTTTGTACACCTTGCCGTGCAGCTCACGCCACGACAGAAACACCTCATCCTGCACCTGCTCATCCACGTTGCTCGACAGGGATTCGATCGCATGCTGCGCCGCATCTTCGCGCAGCATCGCGAGTCTGGCCTCCGCCGCGGCCGTCGCACACGCGGCGAGGACAAGAAATATCTTGGCCGCCATCGTCATCTCCGGCGTCTTCGTGATGTACTACTTTTCCCAAGGCTGTCGCAAGGCGTCTCCCAAGCGGTCTTTGGTCGTTTCCGGTCGGCGCTCGCAACGCACGGGCGTCTCTCCGCGCGGCACGGCGTCGCGGTGCTCTTTGGCCGTGCAAGTCGTCGTTGAGGCGAACGCGCGAGGAAAAGGGGGGCGACTTGAGGTTTTGGTTTTGCCACTGTCGGCAGCAGTGATTGAGACGGCGCGAACAAGATACACCACACCAGGAAGGACGACCTTGGCTGCGCAGCTGCTGCGTCACTTGCAGGCGTTGTGCTGCGTCGCTCCTCGAGGCCGAAAAGGAGCCCCAAGGCAGGCGGACGGCCGGCCAGGCCTCTGGGCGCGCGCTTCAGCATCGCAACAGGAGAGAGACCTCGAGGCGAGCATGGACCAACTGTCACCATGAGTCGAGCGCGGCGCAAAGCGTGCCGCTGCGCGCTGATAGGAACGCTGACGCTGGCGACGGCCTACGTATTGGCGCAGACGCAGACGGCGACAGCGACGACGCTGCTGCCGCAACATCTCTTGCGAGACGAGGATTTGCGCGATCTGGCCAACGAAGATGTCTGGTGGGCTGACGGTGCAAAGCACTTTGCGCCACTGGACAGCAAAGAAAATGGTGTGCGTGTGTTATGCTCAGAAACATCGACAACACTATACCAGCACATTCACGCAAGTGGTCTTGACGATTGGAACTCTTTGGAACTCAGGGTCCGCCTTTCTCATGTCGATATAAACCCATCGCGGAGTGACCAAACCAGCGCATTTGCGGGCCTTCTCGTTCTTGTTCAGCCACGGCATGGCAAGGACATCATGTGGGAGCTCGAGATCCCCAGCAAAGAAGATCTACTTGCTTTGCGCGGAGATCTCGGATCTTTTTTGAACATATCGCAAGTTGGCGCTGTTGCATCCATGACGCTTGGTGTGACCTGCACAGGCTTTGAGGGTAGCTTTGATCTCGAACATGTCGAGCTCAATGCTGAACCGCGTGGAACAACGATCGAAGTTCATCAAGTCGTCATGGACGCTCAAGAGGCTCATCCGCCAATACCCAAAAGATATGTCCTCGGTGATCTTGCCAGGTCTGCACAATTACCGTCAGATACCACGCTCTGCTCTCACGCCTCGGCAGACCGCATTGCTATACTCGCTGTAAGCATCGCGCAGTGGCAGCGTGTACATAACGGCGGCGCAAGCGTCGCATCCATTGCTTTGTGGAATGGGCCCGATACAAAGGACGACGCGGAGACGCTCATAGGACGATTGGCAAAAGCGCTAGAGTACGAAGAGGTGAACATGGATCTGATGCGCATTGAGATTCAAGTGCGAGAGCGACGACGTATGGACGAGCCATACCCGATCAATGCGTTGCGAAATTTGGGACTTTCGGCTGTTGAGACCGAGTTTGCGCTCTTGCTCGACGCGGATCTCTTGCCAGGAGGGGACTTTGTCCGCGCCTTGCAGCATGGCCTTCAAGTAGCCAACGAAGACGAGCTGACAGGTTCCATGGGCGTGCTGCACGTATTGCCAGCGTTCGAGGAGAATCGTCCATCAAGAGGCCATAGCATTTGCAGGAAAGCTGCGCGAGCCACGAGCAAGACTAGCTTGAACTCGCTTGTACGTCGAGGTCTCGTCGCGCCGTACAAAGCCGTGCACCAACCCCGTGCGCACGGCGCCACAGATGTAGCCCAGTGGCTCCGCGACCGAGAAGAGGGCGCAAGACCGTATGAGGTGGAGGCTGTCGCGCAGTACGAGCCATATGTCGTGGTGCGCATCGAGGACCTGGGTGGTGGCGGTGGTACAGGCGCTCGACATTTGTCACTCTTTGATGAGCGCTTTGAGGGATACGGATGGAACAAGGTCGCCATGATTTCGGAGTTGATTCGCTTAGGCTTCAGATTTCTAGTGCTGCAGGAGGCGTGGGTGGTACATTGCGCGCACGAAAAGTCGTCCTGGAGCCGCGCCTTTAGCGCAGATCCCCGGGCGCGCCTCCGCAATCGTGCTGCGCGTTTTCAATGGGCCGTCGCTACGGAAGACCGCTTCGCCTCTTGCGACGCATAAGGTGCTGCGACGGTCCATCCGCCACATGCTTCTTTGTCTCCACCGCAAAGGGAAAAAGAGAAAGAACGAAAGTCGAAGAAAGCAAGCTTATCTCCTCCGATGCATAAAGTGCTGACGCTCCATCAGGTAGTTGTGCTTTGCAAGGGCGTCCGCGTCGACGGAGGTCTTATCGTGCGGCGCTCTATCCATGAGCCTTGCGCTGCCCTCGACCCACTTGCCGTCGCGCAGGACGAGGCGCGCCTTGCCCGTGGCGTCGCGGCTGGTGCGCGGCGTGACGATCTTGAGGTAGCCGAGCTTGGACTGCGCCAGGTTGAGCAGCTCCTGGACCTTCTCCGGGCTGCTCTCCGCGGCGTGGGCCTTGAACTTGTCGCGCACCTCCTGCGCCGCGGCGGCGCGCTGCGCCTCCGGCAGCCTGCGCGCCGTCTGCAGCAGCTGCTTGTACAGCGCCATCACCATCCTGCGGCCCTGGCCCGCGCCCGCCTCCGCCATCCTCCCCGCGCGCGCCGTGGCCGCGTCCTCGTTGCCGCTCTGGCCGGGCTCCCCGGCGCCCTCGCCCGCCGTGCGCAGCCGCGCGCGGGCCTAGGCGCCGGCCAGGCGCAACCCTAGGCCTGGGCGCCGGCCCGGCGAGGAGAGAACGGTGGAACGCGATGGAACGGCGCCGCGCCGCGGCCGGGCGCCGCTCTTGCTAGTAGTAAGAGGAGTGGAAAGAGGCAACCGTAATGGACACGAATGAACAAGGCGAGGAGAAGCAGAGGCGGAGCGGCAGGCAGGCAGGCAGGCAGACCAGCAACGACCACGGCGGCGACGGCGACGGCGACGGCGGCGGCGCGAAGGTGGGTGGCGGCGGCGCGGCGCGGGCAGGGAGGAGGCGCGGCGGAGGGGCGCGGAGCGAGGACGGCGCAGGGAGGGAGGGAGGGAGGGAGGGAGGGAGGAGAGGAGGGGAGGGGATGCGGGATGGACGCCGCGCCTCGAGATGCGGCGAGCGCCGGCAGCGCCAAAGGGAGAGGAGAGGCGAGGGAGAGGACGAGAGAATCGAGACGAGACTGACGAGGGAGATGTGATGTGATGCGATGCGATGCGATGCGACGCGATGTAACGCGATGCGATGCGATGCGATGCAACGGGATGCGTGGACAACGGGATTCGCGGAAAATGTGAAAATGTGCTTTTCTTTTTGCTCGCAGGTTGGATCCAGCAGAGGCAGGAAAGCGGGAAGCGAGATGCTTGGCGCACGTTCGATCGCCATGGGCCGGCTGGCCATGCGCTCCGCGCAAGGTACGTACATGCAGCACGCGTGAGCGGGATGGAACCGCCAAGGAACGTCCCACAGAGCCCAATGAAGAATTGGGACACAAGATTCTGGTCCAAGAAGATCGCGCTCTCTAACAAACACTAGGGTCGGCCTCGCCTCGCTCAATCTTGACAATGTAACCGATCAACGTCTATGCACAGTCCTGGCGGCACCGCAGCCGCGCGCCGCGCCGATGGTAGCCAAGCGCATGTTCTCGAACACGGTCGGCACCAAGCTCGCATCCTTTGTGGAGCTTGAGATCCGCGAAGAGGAGGAGGTTCTCAGCAGCAAGGATGACATTGCCACGACCCTTGGCGATTCGCCCTTCAAGGTTGACGCCGCGCAGACTATCGACTCGTACTGCGTGCTCAAGAATGGTAACGCCACTGTGGAGTTCGCCGTGTCTGACCTCGAGCACAGTGAGGACGACGAGGTGGCCATTCCCTTCGAGGTCATCATCGAGCACACTTCTCAAAAAAAGGAAATGATCTTTGACTGCATCGCCAAGCGCGCCGATGAGGAGGAGGGCGAGCTTCTCTTGGAGAGCGTCTCGGTCAAGCCCCTGGGCAGCGAGGAGGGCGCCTACTCGCCGAGCTTTGTCGAGCTCAACGAGGACGTGCAGCAGAGCTTCTTTGACTACCTCGAGGACCACGGCGTCAACACCGAGTTCGCCGAGATCCTCCTTCAGATCGCAGAGGACAAGGAGCAGGATCTCTACGTTAAGTGGCTCAACGACGTCCACACCTTCGTCAAGGATACTTGAACATAGTGCTGGTCGTTCTTTCTCTCCATGCACGCACTGGCCCAGCATTCAACCTTGTCATGCTTTTTTGCATTGAGCCCTGACGAAAGCTGGCACCCTCGCTCCCTAGAGTAAGCTTTTTCACGGATTTGGTCTTTTCTATATCTCTGTCATCTCGTTCTTCATCGACCTTGCCGGCCTCAGCTTTTGGCGACGCTTGTGGCTCTTGTGTTTTTTTTATCGCACATGTGACGGATCTCGTCGTTTCTGTTTCTCTGCCTGCAAATGAGACCTCTTGAAAAGGAGAGAAAAAAAAAAACAGAAAGGGTTGCGCTGGGTCCGTTCAACGGATCTTCACCTCATTGTATACTATTACTACTACACGGGAGTGACTTGTGGGTTTTTGTGAAAGTCATGGATTTTGCTACTGACGAGCAACAGCAATTAGAATGCACCTGCACCTGTTTGTGCCTGATTTCCCTAGTACCGCGGTCTGCGCTTAAACCTCGCCACGTATTAGGTGGATGGATGGCTTACAAAAGTACACAACACAAGAAGGCAAGTAAGCAAGCACGTATGTAAGCAGGCAAGAGCTTCGCACGCAAGCAAGCAAGCAAGCAAGCAAGCGAGCATAAGCCGAAGCGAGCAAGCTTGATCACTTGCGCTTTGGAGCGCGCGAGCAAGGCCGAACGGGTTGGAGAAAAAAGAGGTACACGCTCCACCAAGGCAAAAACGTTTGCGCTTGCGCATAGCAAGGGCCGTCTTTTCTCTTAAGAGAATGGGCGCGGCCAGCTCCGTGAGCCATGGCGAGCAGCGCAAGCGCCACTCGCTTGTGAGCAAGCCGGGTCGAGTGCGCAAGTCAATCCTTCTCACCTCTGATCCAAAGGACTTGAGCGGCAACGCCTTCAACAGCAGAGGTGGTGGTGATGAAGCACTGCCGGCTTTGGCGGAAGATGCGGAGGAGGGAGGGGACAACCAAGGGCAAGGGCAAGGGCAGACATCGTCCGAAGGTATCAACGTGAGCTCCGTTGTTCAAGTAAAGGCCAACATTTTTCAGGTGCAAGTGCCGCATGGCGTCCCTCCCGGTGGTATGTTTTCCGCAGTCTGCAACAACCGCTACGTCAAAGTCGAAATTCCCATGGACTGCCAGCCCGGCGACTTTATCGAGATTGACTTGACCGACGTCGAAGATGATGAACCCTCGACACTCGACGGACTTTCCACCGATTACCCCGAACAAAAGCTCAAGCGAGCAGCAGCACTTTTCATGCAATATGACACCGATAAGAATTATTGCATCACAATGGCGCAGCTGGAAAAGATGTTGGAGAACGAGTTCAACTTTCCTCCCGGCGCAGAGTCTACGCTCCGGGAAATGTCATACGCCGATGTCGACAAGTCTCATTCTCTGACGTTTGACGAATTCTGCCACTGGCTCGAGCACTTGCAAATCAGACTCGAGCTGCACCGGCTACAGGAGAAGCAACGCCATTTGGACATTAAAAAGGAAGACGCAGACCGCGAAGAAGAGGAGCGCAAGCTCAAAGACCTGCTTTCAGAACAGCAAAAATTGCGCGAGCAGACAGAAAATCAGATGCAAAGCTTTTTGCTCGAAATTGAGGTCCTAAAGAAAGAAAAGGAGCGACTCGAGAACTTCAAGGCTAATTATACCGAAGGTTCTGACGAGTATGCTGAGCTGACTGGGTTTGAGGCTCGCAACAATGAGAAGCTTCGCAAAATGGAGTTGCATCATCGCGAAAACGCGGCCATGATTGAGAAGATGAAGCAAGATTACCGCATTCTTCACCAACAGCGCGAGGAAGAAGAGCATGCACAGAAAGAGGCACAGCGCAAAAAGCTTCAGGCCAAAATGGAGGAGCGAAAACGTCTCAAGGCACAACACGAGCAACCGGTCCCATCAGCATCGACAACAGCGGCACCTGACTCGACAGAGAGTCCTCCGACCCTCCAGGAGCCAGAGGCGGGGCCCAAGTCCTCAGAAGAACAGATTGCGAGCGCCGGGGATGAGAGTGAGAAGACGACGGCTAGGCCCCCGATAGAGCCCATGGCAGACGACGGAGCGTCAACTGCGCGAGGGTCTCCACGTGCCGTCGAGATAGTCAAGGCGGAGGATGAACCATCGTCTGCGCGGGGCTCACCACGTGCTGCTGAACGTGCCAATGAAAACGAGCAAACTTATTGACCCCGATGCTAGCGTGCGAAATGTCTAGCTAGCAAGCAAATCTTCATGTTGCTTTCCTCAGGCTGTTGAATGAACGATGTTGGAACAAAAAGACACACACACAAAACGAACTTGACTTGCAATTGGGTGCGCCTCCTCATGGATAAGAGAAAAGAGAGAAAAACAGAGAAATAGGAAACGAAAGAGCAAAGCAGAGATGGAGCGAGAACGTTTGCATGCCACCGGACATTCTCAAGGTGAGATGCAACTGACCGAAGAGCACAGCGAGACAAGCGCTTTGTCTCCTCTTACACCAGGTCCTCAACGTTGTCAAAAGAAAACTCTGACGAGCGGCTCTGAGCGCGCCTTCGCCCTCGAATTCCTTCCATGGTCTTGTCCTTGACGATGCGGTTAAGTCGCATGCGAGCCGATATCATTGCCGCCGTCGCCGCTGTTTTGAACTTGCGACGCAAAATATAAGACTTCATGCCGCGTTGTGCGTCGCCAAGATCGGCCTCAGTCTCGCCATGGTCGCATGCCCTGTGATGAGCATGGTCTTCTTCCATGTCGAGATGCTCGAGCCAAGGGTGTTTAAGAATTTCTGTCGTTGTGATGCGTTTCTCCATTGAGACTTTGATCATTTGGCGAATGAGGTCCTTGGCCTCATCGGAGATGGAGCCCCACTTGTCCTCGTGAAACTCAAACTGGCCTGACATGACCTTGATAATTTGCATGAAGCCCTCCGGGAAGGGCGAGTACCCGCAAAGCAAGGTATACAAGAGTACGCCCATGCTCCAGATATCGCAAGCTGGTGTATAAATCATCCTGTTCACCTCGGGCGCAGCGTAGCCGGGTGAACCAATGCGTTTGTCTTTGTAAGGGTCATCCTCTGGGGCATCCATCAAAAGTGCCGTGCCAAAATCTGCAATTTTTACCGCAGAATAAAACGAGGCGTCGTTGAAAATCACATTTTCGGGCTTCAAGTCCCGGTGCACGACACCGATGCGGTGCAGCTCGTGAAGAGCGCGAATGAGCGTCCGAAACAAATGGGCGGCATCCCTTTCTGTGAAATGTTTTCGCTCCACGATTCGCTCAAAAAGCTCTCCGCCATTGAGCTTTTCCATGACAATACAGGTCCGAGGTGGATCAGCAGCCGTGCAGACCGCATAGAGACGCATCAAGTTTGGATTGAGCGAAAGCTCGTCACGAATCTTGCGCATGACGCGAATCTCCCACTCAAAGTTCCGCACTCTGCGCGCGTGCTCGGCCGCAGCCGCTGCAGCGGGCGAGACTTGCTGCTCCTCATCGCAAATGTCCTGATCATGCGATAATTCTTTTTGGCTGGTGTTCACAGCCACCTTTAAAGGCGAAGTGGGGGGCGTGAGGTCATCTTCGAGGATCGTGACTGTTGAAATGTCCGACGGGACTCTTGAGAGACCCATGGCTGTTCCAGATGCAGTCCGCTTGATCTGCGTAGATGCGGTAGACGCATCGTTGACGTTCCTATCTGTGCTGGAACGTGGCTTGCTCTCGGTTAGACTGTCGCGTTGGTCGGCAGCTGTCTCGTCAGCTGTGAGAAGCATAATTTTCACGGCGACCTCGACGCCGGACCGAATGTGCACAGCGCGATACACGTTGGCAAATCCGCCCTCTCCTAGAAGATCTTCGAGCTCAAAGGAATCCGAGAGAGGCTTTCGCTCTATGGCGGGGCTGTACAAGGCATCGGCCATGGTCAAGACGCGCGACAATGCGCGGCCGCGCTCGAGCGCAATGGCACTGGGCGTGGGTTGGTCGGTATCTTGCCCATTTTGTACGCGATGACCTCGTCCGGAGCCAGACCATGCCTGCTCGCTATTTTCGGAGGACACAACCACGCCGACCGTTTTCAAGGCCTCGACGAAGTCGTGAGCGCGTCCAATGGGGTCATCAGCGTCAGACTTGGCTTCCGTCCCAGAGTCTGAGGTCTTGTTATGACCCGAAAAGATGTACCTTCGCGTGATTCGCGGCGACGAGACTGCGTGTGAGGGGTCCCTGGAGATGAGGCCGGCGACCACGACGAGCACGCCGCCTTGCACGCCGCCCAGCACGCTGGTCTCCCCCTCAACGATCTCGTGCACGGCTTCAGGCTGCCATTCGTACCTTGAGGCATCGTCGCGGGACCGCCACTGCAGCACGGCGGGCGCTCTCCCGCTGCGCACCACGCGCACCAGGCGCCGCCGCCCCGTCACCACCACCTCGCCCTCGAAGACCACGGACCCCGACATCTTGCCCGCGCACGCCAACTTTTGCGCTTTGCCAATGAACTCGGGCCGCTCGCAGTACCTATCTATAGGCCAGCTACCTTTTGAGCCAACGAGCGAGCGAGCGAGCGACTGCGACTGCGAGCGGGGGTTTTGGGATTTTTTTGGTTGCCCGGACCGAGATGCAAGTTTGGGGCCTTGTGGCAGCTGGCCGGGACGAGCGTTGGACCCTACGAGTGTTGCTTTGTGATTTTTTGGAGACGGGGAGATACATTGCCGACGTCGTAGTCCTTCCGGACAATGCCAGCTACACTGACTGCACGATCGCGGAAAAATGTCTCGATAAAGTCTGCCATGAATCCGAAACGTTTGCGCACGCTCTGTTTGGCAAAAAGTCTTTTATCCCAATCTTTACTGTTAGTGGACAGCGCTTCAGCTTGCTGCCTGCATACACGATCGGAGCTCTCGAGAGCAATGGGTTTGATACGAAGAAAAAAAATTAGCAGAGATAATTTCAAGAATTCAGCTGGCACCTATGCGCCTGATAAGCTCATTGTAAAAACTTCCGGTCAGATACAAGCGACGCTGAAATGGCATGGACTCGCTGACATCGAAAATATGTTGGGCCGTCTCGGGGACCGTATCTAAGTACGTTTGGAACTCAGCGAATCCCACACGTCCAGGCTCACTCTCATGCACGAGCAAGATAGGCTTTTCGGCCCGCAACGCCGTGTCAAGCTCCATGCAAACCATCTCGGAACTGAAGACAGTCTTGCTTAAAAAGAGCAGGTAGCATTTTGACACCTGGATTCCAGCTCGCATCTTCTCCGAGGAGAGGTTGCCCTCCGTTCGCTGATCGACCCAAACTTTGAGTCCGCGATTGACGAGCTTCTCGGCCATGAGATTGCATGCGTCACCAGCCTCGATCTGCTTGTGGCTCAGAAAGACGTGTTTTTCGAGGCCGGGACCCAACGGTAAATCTGTCTTTTCAATCTCTCCCGTGTCTCTCTCATCCTCCGTTAACGAGCCGTCGGTGAAGAACGGGTCAAAGTCGACTACTCTGGCAATTCTGTCTCTCACAGAAAAGACAGAATCTGCACTGGATGTACGCGCCTGAGCCACGCTGTCGTACGATACCAAGATGGACTTATTTCTCGGCGACTGAAGAATAAGCTGCCAAGGTAAATCACGAAACACCGCGTCGCGTGCGCCTCGAAACATGCTCACCAGCATCTTGAGCGTGCTCGCTGGCTTTTCCGAGTCACGCTCAACACGGATCCAGATCTGGTCCTGGGTCTGCTCAAGCACGAACACGGAAAATCCGAAAAAGATGATGGCCTTGTTGCCCGCAAGACGAGGCGCGGGCACTTGAGCTTGATTAACCCCACTATGCTGAGCGCAAAGCGAGAGCAGACGTGCAAAAACACCGTCCGGCAGAAAGAACTTGGTAAAGTCCAAAACGCATGTTAACCCGAGGTCCATATCAGCAATCTCGGCGTCAAGATCAGCGTCGGTTGAGTTCTTGAGCAGACTGCTCACCAGATAGAGCGGCTCGCCTTGGCGGCCCGATGTGAAGGCATCTTCCGGGAAATCCCAGTTCGACAGTAGCATGGCGCCGCGCATGAACTCCACGAGGTATTCGACCTCTTCGCCGTCCCATAGAAACTCAAGCAAGGCGCGTGAGCCAATGCCCTTGTGACGTAGGAGCGCGAAGTCGTCCTCAAGCTCGAGGTCGGAAAGCCGCTCGTCATAGTAAATGTCCTGGACATGGATCTCGTCCGCAATCACGCGCGAAAGCTTGTCCAGAAGCCATTGCGGATTCAGGATGACCTTGTCGTGCAAGATCTCTGTTGCGCGGAGATGAACGAGCATGCCAAGCTCGTGAAAAAAACTCAAGAGCTCGTCGGTCTGATCACCGGCATGGTACTTGGTCGCGAGTTCTTGCACTTTGGAAAAGGGAAGGTGATCGCATTTCAATTTCATGAGATCGTCCAAGATCTTGAGCCAGCGCAGCGAGATCTTTTGCGACACAGCCTCAAGTTTGGATGCTGCTTTCTCCACAGCAGCGCGCAGATCGGCAGCGCGGTCTACTGCGGGACTCATGTTGTCGATAGGGAAAAAACTCAGCCGAGCGCCACTGTTTTTAACCAGTTTAATTCCGCGCAGCTTGCAAAAGAGAGACTGGAGAATTCTCTCCACGGTTTGCAGGCTGCTGGAAGCTTGGTCGTAATGCGTAGCGACCAAAAGAACGGGGGCCTTGGGCGCGTGCAGCTTGACCGAGTTGAGCCAAAAGCGGAGATACCTCAAAGCTTTGTCTTGCTCCGTGAGGAGTTCTTGCATGTCGAATACGAGCATATAGACGCCGCCCTCGCGCGTGAGGAAAATGTGGTGCAGCGCGTAAAAGACGTCCTGACCTGCATAGTCCCAGATCGTAAACTTGATCTTCTGCCCCGACTGCGTCTGGCCGGCCATGTCCTCGATCTCCGCGTATTCAAACCGCTGCGCCATTTCGGCCTCGGGCACCAGCTCCACTTGCTCCTCTGCGATGAAGGGTTGCCTTGCAGGAGAAAGTCGGCGCACGACGTTTGCGAGGCTGAGAGACGCGCGTCTGAGTAGCGATTGCCGATTCCTGCTTGCAGCTTGCTCTTGCGCGGCCATGCGCAGCGCTGCCACGCGATAAGCCTGGCGTTGAAACCCGCTGTCGAATTCCTCTTCTTCCCACGATTCTGCATCGGTGCGCGTGAGCTCGACGCCCACCGTCGACAGGTGCTCCGCCACGGGCGCCATGCCCAGCAACGAGCGCACCGTGGACGTCTTGCCGGCGGCGCCCTGGCCGATAACCATGAGCTTGCAGCGGCCCAGTTCCGCGGGATCCCCGTTCGCCAGCGCAGCCTTGAGCGCCTCCTCCGCCGCCGCAGACACGGCGGCTCCCGTCAACGTGCCAAGCACTTCCTCGATGGGCCGCACGGCCTCCGTGCCGTCCAGCACGCGCGTCGAGGCGCCCATCTCCGCGTCCCAGATGCGCACGCTGCTGTCGTCAGATCCGCTCACGATCTCCGACCCCGAGAGAGAGACCGAGTTCACCGAGTTCGAGTGCCCTCGCAAGACGTGCAGCGTGTCTCCGCTGCGCGCGTCCCAGACTCTGACCGTGTTGTCCCAAGAACCGCTCACGATGCGGTCTCCCTCGACCGCGACAGAGGACACCATTCCGGTGTGTCCCTCGAGCACGCTGAGGAGCTCGAACGAAGGCACATCGTAAACCCTAACCTTGGCGTAGGATCCGCTCACCATGCGCTCTGCGTCGATCGCGACCGTTTTGACCCAGGTAGTCGCGTCCGTGAGGACGTGGCGTGGGTCGCCGCTGGCCCGGTCGAAGACGCGCACGGTGTTGTCCTGCAACCCGGCCACAAGCAGGTCCTCGTAGACGGCAACGCAGTTGACGTTTGCCCTGGCGTCGATCCTTAAGGTCTCTCGGCCGCTGATCTTGTCCCAGACGCGGAGAGTCTTGTCCTTTGACCCGGAGATGATCTCGTTTTCGTCGAAGATGACGCTCATGACATTGCCGGTATGGCCCTGGAGGGCGTGCAGGACGGAGGCGGTGGCCAGGTCAATCAGGAAGAGGCCGCCACGGTTAGTTCCCACGGCGGCAAGCTTGCCCTGCACGGCCACTGTGTTGGCCCCTTTGTCGTCGGGCGTCTTCATCTCCAAGACGAGGGCGCCGTCCTCCTTGCTCCACGCCCGCAAGTTGCAGTCGCCGCTGGCGGCCAGCACGAGGTCGGCGGACTGCTCGACGCCGTTCACGGAGGCTTGGTTGCGGTACATGGCGACAGGGCAAGAAGAGCGAGGGAGGGCGGGCGGGCCGGCGGGCAAGCGCCGCGAAGAAGCGACGCGAGCGAGCGCCTGCGGCTGCGGCGGAAAGGGACGAGAGACGCGAGAGAAGATGCGAAATGGGCAAGGCTTGGGCTCGCAGTGCTTATGCAATGCGATGCGGGCTTTGGCGCGTTCTCTGCGGGCGCGCGCGCGCACAGGGCGTGTTGCGGCGGCGCTCGCCCGCGCGGAGGGGAGTGGGGGAGGGAGCAGCTGCTTGCGCCTCGCGGGCCGGCCTGCCGCGCGGTCGCGCCGCGCGCGAGGGCGGGGGTGGGTTGGGGGTGTGCGGCATTTGCTTGACCGACCGGCAGGCGCGCACACTTTGCAGACGTGCTGTGTGCACGTGCCCGACGTCATCAAGTAGGAGTTGCTTTCTCGGTATTCAGACAAGCGGCGTCACATCCGAGGCTTGAGAGGAAGGAGAAGCAGAGCAATGGAAGAGCAAAGGTGATCGAAAGTCGCGCGTGCGAGAGAGAGAGAGAGAGAGATCCGTGTTGCAAGGCCGGGTTCGCGTATGATCAAGACCGCTCAAACCACACAACTTTTTTTTGCAAGAGTAGCCATCTTTGCTAGGATTCGCACCGTAGATGATCGATATCTCCCCGAAAGTTCGACGTGTCGTCTGCGCGAAAAGATGAAATTTATGACTTCATGGTCGCATACTTGTGTCGGTGCGCTCGAAAGCAGCTCGGAAAGCAAGACTCATCGTTGAGCAAAATCCCAATGTCCTTTGCTTGGTCGGTCGAGGTAACACCGATGTTCAGAAGACAACCAATTGTGGGTTTTGAGTTCCGTAAATTTGTCTCAGCTTCGAATTCGCGCAATTTTGACTTAGGAAACAGCAGCTCATTCTTACGACTGCATTGATTATCCTACTACTCATAGTCATGTCGGTTCGAGGTATACGATAATTCACAGTCTGGCCATACTTTACTTTCCGAAATTGAGTGTAGGTGCAGGCCTACTATTACGCGCAACCATACATGAAACCCCACATTCATACAAGCGTACGTCTGCGCCTCTCACCTCTCGCTCAGATAGGGAGGCTTGCGACATGACGTCCTGCAGCAACGGAAGCGTGCTCGAAGTCGTGCTGGAAAATTTCGTCCACCACAAGCCTGATCAAGCAAGGAGGGGAATCGCTCCCGAGCCAGCTGTTCATCCAATATAATTCTTGCAGAAGACATCGGAATGCATGTATGCACGCCTCTCCGGCGTGCCTTTTATCGCTCGAAGAGCGTCGTGAAGATGTGACAGGAACTCTCCCTATACGCGTCCGTGGGTCTCAGTCTCGACGATCAATAACGAATCGCGGATCACGCACAGAGCAGTCTGCCGGCGCGAGAGCGCGGACCTGCGCGGCGCCGCGGAGAGCGAGGAGAGAAGGAGAAGGAGGCGAGCGCTCGGCTCTGCGCCGAGGAAGCGCGGACGCCCCCGGGCTGGGTTGGAGCGCAGCGAGGTCGGCGCGCCCCTGAAGCTCAAAATTGCGAAATTTCCTGCGCGCGAGCGCGAGCGCGTGCCGGGAAAGGCGGGGGTGCAGAGGGCAGCGCGGCGTGTACGAGGCGGGGACGATGAGCGGCGAGCTGATGGAGGTCGTCCCGGGCGAGCGCGTGGGCCACTTCGTGCTGGGTATGGGCGTGAACGACGCCCTGGCGGTATTGCGGCACCAGTTCGTGCCGCAGCGCCCGCGTGTACGCGTGATCTATGCCCTCAAGCAGCCGCTGGAAAAGGACATCGTCCTTCGCGTGGAGGACCTCGGTCTCCAACTTCGCTTTGAACCCTCGACGCAGCGGCTACGCATGATCGACATCTTTGAAGTTTCTCGCATCACCCTCGCCTATGCCGGCACTATCTTCGGAGCGCAGGACGCGGCTCGATCAAAGTTCATCAACCTGTACAAAGTTTTCGGCCCGACTTACCCGGGCACTCTCGACAGCTACAATGGGCTATACTTTTTACGGTACACGGGAATTTGCCTCATGTTTCCCATTCCGGTCGAGTTCCAGCACCTTTTCCATAGTGAGTCCAAGGAGCTCCCTCTCGAGCTGCCCAACGGAAGCTCGCCCTTGGTGCATCGCCTCATGATCTTTGCTGGAAACGACGAGCGAGCCCCAGAGCTTGTTGCGAAGCCTCGCGCCCAGGACATGGCCATGTTGCGACCTGAAATCTTGCTCACCACGCTTGGCCGTACGTATCTCGAGGAAGTCCGCTTTCACATTGGCAACGCTGCGCAAGGTCTTCCAACGCGAATTGTCTTTCCTCAGCGCAACGGGGAGCTCGAGATCGGTTCCTCATTGCAGGACGTCATTTTCGAGCTTGGGGAACCTTCTCGGGTCTACTTCAAGCAAGACAAACGCATGCAGATTCACGCCATCGAAAATGCAACGCCCGAAGGTGCCTCGCAGCACGGAGGCGTCGCCGGCTCTTCGGGGCGCCGCAGAGCCTCCGAGGGTGGCAAGGCCGCAGAGGCAGGCCACGAACACTTTATTGAATCCAAGACGACTGGAACAGGAACTGCTGGTTCCGAAATAGCGGACTTTCATCGGCCAGAGTCTCCAAATCTCGGCGGTGCTTCTGCCGCCGCTGCACGCATGCAGCGTGACGCAGAGGCCTGTTTTGAGCCCACAGACTATTTTTTGAACTACTTTGGTCTTGGTCTGGACCTCCTCATTGATGGACGCACGCATCTTGTGCGAAAGGTCATTGCGCATACCAATTTTCCTGGCCACGTCGCCTTTTCACAGTACAACAAATGTGATTTTCGGGTCATTTACAGCAAGCAACGCGATTCTGCTGCTGCTGCTGCTGCCACTGCTACTGCTGCTCCTGCGGCCGCATCCGCAAACAAGCGCGAGAGCGTTATCATCACCTCGGATATGCGTTTCACCGACGTCCAATCCCTTCTTGGACCCTGCGGACGTCCAATGATTCATGATAGCGGCGTTGCCGCCAATCCTTTTGGTGCATCGTACCTTTACGCGTACCAGGGTTGTGTATTTGAGGTGATGCGGAGCGGCCACATTGCTGCAATCACGATTTTCTGAACAGGAGAAACAGGAAAGAGCAGACATTCCGATAGTGTACATACGAACCTAGATTTATTTTCTATCATTCCCGAACCTCAACTCTTATTTCTCTTGGCCTACCTGTCGCTGCTCGTGGTCTCTGAAAATACTTGTGGGCTTTTCCTTCATAAATCGGGAGCATCTTTGAGTGAGTATATTATTTTTTTTTCATACGCGAACACCAACACACACGCACATCACACAGTTCTTCCACGCCATGATGGATGGTCGCATCGAGATCCCAGCCGTTAGTTGATCTGCGCGCGTACTGCGTAGCTGTCCCATGCAAGACGCTCTCGATTGATCCGGGTGAATGCCGGACTAGGCCCCAGAATGGGGCCAAATTATGTGCAGCCGCGGAAAGGAGAGAAAAGAGAAAAGAGGGGGAAAGGATCGGGTAGATCTAAGCGACTGATGAATCCCCCCTCTGAGCAACTTTTAACTTTGAAACTTTTTACATTTTTCAGGGTTTTTGCTATGATTAATATGGAGGGCCATCAAAATTTCGGAATTTCGTGCTCAGTAGAACAACATAGCACGAAATTAGGGACACATTCAATGTGTCTTTTCAGTGGACCTCACAGCTTGTCTGCATTTTCTCCCACAGACCTCGCAAGGGTGCTC